>JASANC010003703.1:0-142077 GCA_030248135.1 Theristus sp. LFF4_11
GGGTTCTAAGAAAAAAATAATTACTAATCAATAAACAAGAAGACAACTTTTTGAGAAAAAAATGAAAACTCGTGTGCGAGCATAACAATAGGAATAATATAACCAGTTGCGTGCGACAAAGACAATGACAAAGCACCAATATTTCGTGGGCCGCAATCGTCCCAGCCCGCAATCGTCCCTGGTCGCAATGGTCCCTGGCCGCAATCGTCCCTGGCCGCAATTGTCCCTGGCCGCAATCGTCCCTGGCCGCAATCCTTCAAACCGTGATCCTTCATGCCGCAATCGTCCTAGGCCGCGATCCTTCAGGCCGCGATGCTTCGGCCGCAATGCTTCGGGCTCTATCTAATGGGCCGCAATCGAACGCACACCTTTGTGAAAGCGAACAGTTGGAATTTGAGTTCGAAAATTGATGCAAAACCTTGTTTCTGATTTGGGAGGCACAGAAAGACAAAAAGCATCAGTTTTGCCGTTCCATGTCTGCCAAACTGGCTCCACAGCCATTTACAAATTTCCAAGGATAAGCAGAGGAGAAATATGATCTGGACAGTGGATCCTGGTCGCCGCCGTCGTCGTGGTTGTAAAACCAAAAATTCCGCCATAAAAACTGCTGCTTTTTATTTTTCTGTGTCTCCCAAATCAGAAATAAGGTTTTACATTTATTTCCCAACTCATGGGCCACAATCGTCCCGCGCCGCAATTGTCCCAGGCCGCAATCCTCCCAGGCCGCAATCGTTCCAGGCCGCAATCTTCCAGGCCGCTATTGTCCAGGCCGCGATGCTCCAGCCGCTATCGTCCAGACCGCTATACTTCGGCTGCAATCGTGCCGCGCCGCAATTGTCCCAGGCCGCAATCCTCCCAGACCGCAATCCTCCCAGGCAGCAATCGCCCCGGCCCGCAATCTTCCAGGCCGCGATTGTCCAGGCCGCGATGCTCCGGCCGCTATCGTCCAGGCCACAATCCTTCAGGCCGCTATACTTCGGCCGCAAAAGACCATTTGCCGTACAAATGCTCGCACATCAAAAATCAAAAAAACCAAAAAAAAGATTAAATTTCTTTTTGAACTTGACATTCAGGCAAAACCACCAGCCAATCAGCTAATACTACAAATTATCTAGGACGACTATAGTTTAAAAACACACGTCAAATTTAACACACAATTACATAGGTTTCTGAACGGCTTTGATTTTTTATTCAAATTTTGCGCGCTCCTTGCAGCCTGAAAAAAGCTGCCATGTTTAATCCGGCCGTTACGTAAATTAGCCTGGGTCACTGTTTTATTTGAATGTTTTCAACGACGTCAGTCCACCACTGCTGAACGCCAAACAGCTTCGTGACAGCCTGTCGAAATTCGCCAATATTCCAGACGTAAATGTAAAAATTTAGTGACGAATCCACCAGCGAGGCCAGCTCAGCAAATCGACTCAACACCGGCTGCCAATGTACGCCAACGCCTAACAATTGTCTCAAGATGATCACTGTCGTCATGGGCACCACCAACAACACCACGCAACTGCCGACGATCATTAGCGCGGTCGCCAGCAGTTCGCGTTCTTGTTGTTGTTTCGCCAGCATCAGTTCGTTGTTCTCATGCACCAGGTTCTTCATGAACGCCATCGATCGTTGGTATTGTCGGTAGATCAACAGATACGTGACGAAAAGAGCCAGCGTGTTGGCGAGCATCATGGCGAACGTACAGTTGACCAATGGTGGTGGGCGGACGGGGTTGGTTGGACAGTAGAACGCAGACTGATCACTGTTGCTGATAGTGAGATTATGGTGAATGCGCGGTGCATGATCATCTTCAGTGTACTGCACGGTGCTCCACTCGATCACCGCAATCAACACCAGAGCGAACGCAACCGCCGCGGTCATCTTGCGATGCGGCAGCGCGTCATAAGGCAGCGGCGACCTCGAGCCAACCAAACGAACGCCGCCGATGTACAGCATGAAACGGAGTATCAGTTGGTTGATGACGAGACGAGCCATGGTGAACGCGCACACCAACTGGTGGGCGGCTAGCTCGAGCAGCTTGTGTAGATGAAACATCGCCGTTAGTGGCTCTATTAAACTGCGCGCGCAACGAGCGAAATCGAATACGCTCAGCGTCATCAAGGAGGCTGATTCGGAGCGGAGGCGTAACGCCGGATAGTAGAGATAGACGGCGACGATCAGCGCGTTGCTGACGAGACCGAAACTGCCGACGATGCCGACGAAGAACAGCTGAACGCGTTCAACGACGATTACGGCCAGCTGGTCAGCGGCTGCGATGCTCCGCTCAGTTGGCTCGGCGTTGTTTGTTGTGTTTGCAAGTGCACTCATCGACTCGAACTAACGTCGTTTTGGTTTGTCTGCGAAATAAAGCACAAAAATGCATTTTTTCACAGCTTTGTTCAGTTTTTCTTGAAACAAGACAAAAACGGTTCCACTTACCCATGTATAAGCCTCGGTGATTTCTAAAAACCGAACGAAACTTCTTTCAACCTGCAGACGATCTGTGGCAGAAAACCAAGTGTTCCGTGAATTTTATTATACAAGCGTAAACAAGAGTGAATTAAATACACTGTATTTGATTTTCGACGCAACGAAATCGTCAATGTCAATAACAGTAATCAGACGGACTTATCGAATAAGCACTGCTTTTTAATTAATCTCTGTGAGCACAAACATAAATATTTTTGTGACATACCCCCTATATAAACACCTGCGCGTCAAAGCTCATCTGATATGCAGTGCATAACTTGTATGACTGTATTATTTTTCTTATTAAAAGTGCACTCGTCTCAGTGTACGTGCAACCATGCACTCACCGAACTCGTTCTATTTTTCTAGCGGCGTGTCGTGCGGCTCGTCGAATGTCATCAGCTATTGCTTGGATTGCAGCAAACGGCTGAATGTTAGTTGACTGTTTGGCAGTTGCGTTGCATTAGCAGCAGTCCGTCAATATTTACTGAAGTGATACGGTACTTGACTTACAGTCCATCTGGATAAGATACGCAACTAGCTGATTGATTGGTCAAGGCAATTTTCAGCGCTGATTGGTTGGTCACAGCATGTGCGAAATTCTGCAGAAACAAAAAATCAGAGGCTACAAAGTCTTCCGCATTTTTAGATAATTTCTTAATTTGGACCAAACCCAAAAGTTTTTTTGAATTTTCTGAACTGTTTAATCAGGATGCGAGTAACACGATCTGGTTTTCGATGAATTTCGATGATTTCGATGCCACGCAGCTTTGTGCAAATACCGCATGTTCTGTTTTCTTTTTTAACCAGCAAGCAATGTCCTTGTTAAAAAAGCAATGTCCCTGTTAAACCAATAAAAACGAGATATCTGCAAACTGTTCATCACGGAGCGATGTTTATTTTCCTTTTTAACTTATCAATTTTGTTCAGCTTCGTTTGAAGAATCATTTGAAAAGTTTGAAAAATATTGCAAGCAACCACCAGTCATGCGCGTTGGGATCAGCTATGCAATGAGACATCATCAACATGCGTTCATCAAGGAACCAATGTTGAAATGGCTGGAATTGTTGTTGAACACGATGAACGAACCGCTGCAGTTGGTGCCTTTTGACAGGAACCTCTCATTCGGTGGTGTGGACGGCGACGGTCGTATTTCTGGCCAATTCATGAAGGTGAGGACTTTAAAAGCGGTCTTTGCTTTTTGGCCGAATTTTAGCGGTGAGTTAAAACAACTCGCTCTGAAATCAAACAGCGAACGCTGAAATAGCTGAAAATACTATTCACTAAGCTAAAGCGAACGTACTTTGCATTCAGGCGATGTTTTTAGCCAGGGCTAACCCTGAAAAGCGCTCAGAACGGGTAGGTCGTCCATCGAGTTTTCTCTGTCAATAAGTGCCTATGCAGCCCTCGGCGGGGCTCGATCCACCGAACGCAAAAACAATAGTCTAACGTGTTACCACCCAGGCCACGACGGTGACAACCCTCGCTGGAGAAGCTAGCAAAGCATGGAGAAGCTCTTCACAACCACTTCCACCAACGTAGAGCAACGCAGTACACGAGTTGTGTGGAATAGCTGCGGTGGAAGTTTTGCAGTCAGTCAGACAGTCTTATTCTGCAGTGCACGGCATAATACCGGAGAAGTATGAGTAGGCAACAAAAAACACATAACAGAAGCAGAAAACACACAATAAAAACAAAAGAAAATTTTGCAGTAAATTTTTCTAAATTTTCCTCAGCCCCCCCCCCTGAAAACTGTTTTTGACGACGTTCCGTTGCAGGTGCACGACGGCACCGTGGACACGTTGGCCGAACTGATCGCCGTGAACAGCGTGCGTGCCGAGCGCTTCTTCTTCACGTACCCACTGACGACCGTGAAGGCCGAATTCGTCGCGCATCGTCCTCTGAACGCCTCGATCAGTGTCGCCGACGAGGCGTCGAAGCTGCTGAACATCTTCCAACCAGCCGTCTGGCTGTGCATCGTGACGCTGCTGGCGTTGCTGGCAGCCGCCGTCTACGTTGGCAACGTTCTCGGCACCGTGCACGCTCGTACGCCCTCGCTGATTCCATGGGAGACCTACAAACATTTCGTCAATCAGCACACCATGTGGATCGAGTCGGCGTCACTGAAGACCTGGGCCAGTTTTATGAAGTTCTCCGAAAGCTTGGTTTGTGCAATGTGGTGGTCGTTCGTGAAAACACACTTTCTGTGGCCACCACATTTGTTTCACTTGCTAACGGGCGAATGACGCTTATAAAACTGGCCCTTTAGCTCTCTGCTTTTATCCGTCGGCTTGTTGACCATGTTCACGTTGGTACTCTACCAAGGGTATCTCTTGACGACCTTGGTCAAACCTTCGCCCTATGAACCTCCCATTCACGATGTTGAACAACTGATAGAGCACATCAACGACGATCGCCTGACATTGCTGTTTGACTCGCCACACGACGCCTATGTCTATGAAGTGTATTCGTCGTCGCACGGCAACATGGTGAAGCTGCGGGCAGCACTCGACAAACACCCGCCGTTGTTCAACAGGTACAGGCTGCAGTGCACACTCACCCCCCCCCCCCCCGCTATGCGAAGTGAGCGGTTGACGTAGAGCTCTTGTGGACCGGAACTCCTGTTGCTCTGACCAGACCGAACACCACATAGTCTCAAAAATGATGCGTACTTGAAAGATGGTGTTTTTGTCAGCAACATCAGAAAACGTCGGCAACACCTGCTTTCACGAAAGTTGCATAAGTTACACTACCAGACGAGCGTGATTAACCACATGTGGTGACACCACTATACATACATAGTACATACATACATATAGATACATACGTACATGTATGCATAAAAGCGTAAAAACGTTAGTTTTCGCAGGGATGAACAGAACGGGCCGTCAATGCCGCGCGAGCGTCTGGTCCATTTGACGGCCGATGCCAGCCGCTGGCTGTCACCAGTGTTCGAGTGTGGTACGTTTGCGATTCGCACACACGAATTCCGCCAGATCCCATGGGCGTACATGTTTGCGCGAGACAACTGGCAAATGGCCGGTTGGTTTGGCATGTATAATCGAACTCTAAATTATTGGGAATCAGCTGATTGGTTGGTGATCACGTAATGCATGTTTTCTGCGCAAACCAAACTCCGCCCCCACAGCGATTTCTGCACAGAAAGCATGCATCACGTGATCACCCATGCTACGCTGATTCCCCATAATTTAGAGTTCGACCGTGTATTCAGATTAGCAATCTGATCGATCGTAATCACCATGCGTTGTAATACTGAGCGCGCTGAAAAAAACTGCTGTTTCAAAATGTTTGCACACACAACAGAACGCCTGAGCGCTGCCATCGCCGACAACTACCAGCTGATACAGAACGTGTTCAGCGTGATTGAGCAAGACGCGAAGCGCAACGAGCGACGCTGCGAGGATGAAGCGAACGCTGAGAAACAGGCCATAGGACAGCCGTTGGCGATCGCAACGCTGCTCGGCGCATTCCTGCTGCTGGCTGGGGGCGTTTTGGTGTCGTTCATGGTGTTCACGACTGAGAAATGCATTCGGCATCTGACAGCTCGAAACTCATACACTTTATGTTTCTTTAACTGACAGGATTATTTTGCAACATTTTTTAATGTTATGACACCGACTGTAGTCGTATTCAGTTTGAACGTGTTATCATTTGTCTGTGATCCCACTGAAGGGCTTTTGATTTTTTTACTATTCGTTTTTTCAATTGACGATACATGATTGACAAAGAGTTTCGGCAAGAATAAAGCTTTTTTTGCTCAACAGAAAAACGTTCAAATAGAAATCTAGAAGCGATGCTGTATCTACAGTATCACCCGATTTGTATCACAACAGTTGGTGCATAGCTCGGTTACTGTCACAGCGTCCGTTTGCGTGCCGCGATGGCGCTTGAATGCACACGAGTCCACAATGTTACCAGTTGAGTCGGCTGAAAAACAAAACACAACAGAAAGCAGTGATTCAAAGAGCTCAGCAGAAGTTTCAAAATGTAGCAGTTGTGTTTTCTAAGAATGCCAAGATAATTCCCAAGGGTGTGCAAGGGAGTCAGAATGAACAAAATGAAAGAAGAAAAAATGAAAAGAACAGTATGGTACGAAGATCAATTAGTTTAAAAAAACACGTCAAATTCGACACATTATTGGGTTTCTGAACATCTTTTGTCTTTCATTCAAATTTCGCGCGTTCCTTGCTACCATGTTTAATCGGCCATTCTGTACTCACCAAAAACTCACCATTAGTACTATCGATCATCGCCTGTCGTTCACCATCCGACTCGACCGCCTGATCAACATTAGAGCGTCTATTGATTTTCATCTCGACCACCAGTCGGCCGTTCGCTGCGCTCAGCTGCTGATGACTACTCCCACTGGCATTGTTGTTGTTGTTGTTCAGCAGTCCGACGGCGTCTTCGTTGCGACGATCACGAATGGTCGCCAAATTCTCCAGACTGCGATTCACAGCGGCCGCCTCCGCCGTCGACTTGTGACGTTTCTGATTCTGCTCGAACGAGGCGCTATGCCCGGGTGGCACCGTGCCGGCGCGCCTGCCCATGACGACCTCGCGCGTGTTCTTGTGCGGTCGGCAGAGCACGATGTAGAACTTCGGCACGAACATGCACAGCAGTGTTACGGTGGCGTTCAGCGACAACGCGGCGACCAGCGAGAACAGGCGGATCGGAATCTCCTCGGTCGCGAATAGCATTGGTACGAACGCGATCCACACGATCAACGTCGAGCACAGGGTGATCAGGATGTAGCGCGTCTCGTTGAATTGGCCGGGCATCTTGCGCGCCTGCAACAGTTGTGAACAAAAGTCATGAACAAATATGTGCTATCGCGGCCCAGGAGATCGCGGCCCGAAGTATCGCGGCTCGGGACGAACGCGGGCTGTGACGATCTCAGGCCGCGATAGTTTGGCCGCGACTGTCGAGACGCGATCTAATGGGCCGCGATCTAACGCATGCTGTCGTGCACATAATAGCGGCCCAAGTGCATACGTTTCAAAATTTCAGCTTCATACACTGCATTGCTGTGCAATCCAAAAAGTTTCAAATCAACATGTTGAAATCAACTGGAGCAACACAAAAAAACCTTGAATGCATAGATGGCAGTGAGCATCAGCAGTATGAATGGGAACATGAGCGCGATGAGCATGTCGTAGTCCTCGAACGCCTCGCAGTATATGTAGACGGCGATCGTGTGCTCATGGTGGTCGATCGCGTGCCGATAGTCGATCCGTGGACTCCGAAGCAGCAGCCAAACAAAGTTCAGTATCAACTGAAAAGAGCAGGAAATGGTGATTCAGCAATTGGAAAGCATATATTCAGTCAAAAAACGAGCGACACAACCTGGAATGCGATGATCAGACACGCGAGTCCCACTTGCGACACGGGACTGACCATGATCGGTCGTCGCAGTTTGTGCGAGCGCTTCGACTGATCGGTGAGCTTGAAGATGCGCACGATTCGGTTGGTCTTCACGAAGATGGCCGAATAACAGACCGTATAGCCGCTGCCGTAGAAGAAGCGGATCAGCGCGCACGTCAGCTCGGCGGGCGGCATCAGCAGTAACAGCACAGTGACGTAGCACAGGCAAATGCCGGCCAGTAGAACGGCCATCAGTTCACGACCTGGAGAACGCAATTTGCAGCGACAATATTCAAAGACAAAACGTGTCAGTGTCCGTTTGCGACAAACTTGCTGCTTTGATGATTGGTGTGCTTGCGAACGCGATCACTAGGACCAACGAGGCAGCTGTGATCAACGAACCAACGACGGCCAGCGCGGCAGCGGCGCCGACCAGTGGGTCGCTGATGCCGACGACGACCGGGTCAGCCTGGCGCAATAATATCATAAATATTCATGAAATCAAAGAGCAAGCAAATTGTTAAACCATGTTGGTTGACACAATCAAATAAAAGTACAATCAAACAGAAAATGAAAAGGAATACAAGTTTAGACTTGAAAAATACGGGACGTGCACACCTCCACGCAGCTGTTTTGAAACTGGTTTGGCTTGTGAAACGTTCGATTATAACTGTGCGGATTGTCCTGCGTGTCGCAGTGGGCACAGTGGGTTTTGTTCGCTTGGTACATCGGGAACGGACACCGGACGCAGTCCCAGCAACATTTGTCTCTTTGTTGGTATCTGAAAAAGCGTCAAACTTTTATCGTGGGACGCGCGGCAGCGCAGTCCCACAATATTATTTCAGAAAGCTCATTGCGAATATTTTGAAATTTCAATCGACCATAACATTCATGATAAATGACTAAACCAAGAAATGCTATTTGCTGTGCTAAGGTGGCCCGATACCCTATCCATCCAAACCAAAAAATTAAACATCGGTTGCTTCTGTGATTTTACAGAACAAAAAAACCGAAAAAAAATTCAGGTTGTTGTTGTTGTCGTTGTTGTTGTTGTTGTCGACCGTTTCGGTGTCCACAAAAAATCTAAAGTTGTGTTCAAATTCGAATTCCAAATTGTACGGTATCCTATGTAATCGACCATGCTGCGTCTGATAGGCTAGGTGCCGAATTGTGAAAAAACTGTTTTTACCCGTGCCGGGTATAAAAAGAGTGCCCGTTAAGGGGTTTCCTGGTAAAAATCGTTGTTCTAATTTCATATTCCACGGTATTCATGTAATCGACCATGCTGCGTCTGATAGGCTAAGTGCTGAATTGTGAAACATTGTTTTTTTACCTGTGCCGGGGTTGAAAAGGGTACTGTTTTTACCCGTGCCTGGTATAAAAAGGGTCCCCGGAAGGGTTTCCTCCTAAAAAACGTTGTTCTGATTTCAAATTCCACGGTATCCATGTAATCGACTATGCTGCGTCTGATAGGCTATAGTTTAGGTGCCAAATAGCGAAAAGCTGATATTAACCCGTGCCTGGGTTGAAAAGGGTCCCCGTAAAGGGTTTCCTCCTAAAAAACGTTGTTCTGATATCAAATTCCACAGTATCCATGTAATCGACTATGCTGCGTCTGATAGGCTATAGTTTAGGTGCCAAATAGCGAAAAGCTGATATTAACCCGTGCCTGGGTTGAAAAGGGTCCCCGTAAAGGGTTTCCTCCTAAAAAACGTTGTTCTGATTTCAGATTCCACGGTATCCATGTAATCGACTATGCTGCGTCTGATAGGCTATAGTTTAGGTGCCAAATAACAAAAAGAGAATATTAACCCGTGCCTGGGTTGACAAGGGTCCCCGTGAAGGGCTTCTTCCTAAAAAACGTTGTTCTGATTACAAATGGAACGGAAACCATTGTAGTCAACTATGCTGCGTCTGATAGGCTATAGTTTAGGTGCAAAATAACGAAAAACTAGTGAAAACTGATATTAACCCGTGCCTGGGTTGAAAAGGGTCTACGGAAGGGTTTGCTCCTAAAAATCCTTGCTCTGAGTACAAATGCAACAGAAACCATTGCAGCCGACTATGCTGCGTCTGATAGGCTAAAACCCTATAAACTCTTTGAGATATAAAAGAAAAAGACAAGTTCGGAAAAATGCCCGAAGGGCATGAAAAAGACCAAATATTATTTCAGAATGACACAGATAGAAAAGTGTGACACAAGGATTTTCACAAGATCAAACATTTTATGAAACGTGTGTGAACTGGAAAGTTACAAACTGAAATAATATTTACGTCAATATATTTTTGTCATTTCAAGGCACTGGCTCCGGTTGTGACCGCACTCATCGTAAAAGGGTTCAGCCCGCAAACGCCATATTAAGCAAATCATTTAATACAGTATTCACAAATAAAAAGAGCATGTTCACAGCAGCAAATGATTTTTTTGCAGCATCAAATGAAGTGAGATAAAATTTGTACAGAGATTGTGCCTTCCTTGAGAATGACAAAAAAGATATTGGCGTAAATATTATTTCAGTTTGTAACTTTCCAGTTCACACACGTTTCATAAAATGTTTGATCTTGTGAAAATCCTTGTGTCACACTTTTCTATCTGTGTCATTCTGAAATAATATTTGGTCTTTTTCATGCCCTTCGGGCATTTTTCCGAACTTGTGTACAGTATAACCTAGAAAATTGCGCAGTTTCTTTTGACATTGTATTTTGTTCACGGAGCGAGCACAGCTCTGATGTTGCAAGATGAAATAATTGAAGCTCGACTAACCGTCGTATTTCGCCCGACTTGCACAGATTGTTTTGACATGACGACACCACGACCGAGCTGTCCATAAACTTCTCCCAAAGTTGGTTGTTTTGCTCGAATTGTTGAACTTTGTTGTCTGGAAGAATTGGTTTTGCACTGGCTAATGATATCCAGAGAGAGACTTGTTTTAACACATAGCTACGCGTCACTAAATACTACTTCATGAATGCCGCGTAAAGGTAATCAAACAAACACGATTAGCAGTGTGCCGTGCCGGACGAGACTCACCGGCAACGTGAACTATTGCCAGCGGTTTCCAATCGCACGAGTTCGTTTTTGTGTCGTTTACAAAATACATCAAATTGAACTTTGGCTCGGCATCCTGCCCGTTGACAAACGTGTGGTTGTTGCCGTTTGGATCTGATTAAACAGAATCGATTTGCACACGAGTCACGTTTTTTGTATAAGACTGTTGCTGGCAAAATTTGCAGCATTGAAGAAATAATGAACTTTAACCGCAGTTTTTCTATGTAGAGGTACGTAGAACATTGTTTTGCGATTTTGCCCGGTAACCGAAAACCACAACGGCCATTGCAAAACTGATGCCCGCGCCAACGTTTATCAAGGAAAAGGCAGCACGAAACATCGGCAAGCACTCGTTTTAACAAATGTGCTTTGATTTGAGACTGTGACCACAAGTCAACCGGAGCAAAAATAATGATAAATTTTGCAGGTTGTGGCAAGAAGTTCGCTTTGTCAATGTAAGGCTGTTTTAAAAAAAAAATCCCACAAACCTTTATACTGAATTTTACGTAGCGTCTTCGTCAGTTCTTCTGAGTTCGGATCACGCAGATCGTCGTGCATGTCACTGCAGATGCCACTGACACTGTTGCAGATGTTCTGATGCATGTGCTTCAGTGCCTCCGCATACGCAGACACCGCTTCGAACACCTGGCCGTGGTAGAACAAAACCTGTTTTCGGTTTGAAACTAACACACTTGTCTGTGCGTTCGGGAGACTCTTGTGTGTGTGTTCGGAGGATCGAGCCCCGCCGAGGGATGTGTGACACTTAATGACAAAAAGTGAAGAAAAAACTCAATTGGCACCGTACTCGACGGCGTTCTCGGTTAGCCCTGGCCGAAAACATCGCCTAAAAATCGATCGACAGCAACAACACACAATTTAATCCGAAAACACACACACACACACACACTCACAAAGTGGGCGAATTGAATTTCGTGTGGAAGAATTTCCTCTTCCAGCAATATGGTGCCATTTTTCGTTGTTTTGTTCCAGAAACTGTCGAACCAAGGGTTACTTTCCGGCGAGACTGTTGCGGGGTTCAAAGAATAAAAATAGGTCTTAAACGCGTCCCACGGCTCATAGTTTGCACCAAGCATCACGGAGTCAAACACCGCCACGCGAACATCCTGTCAAACAAGAAGATCTTTAGTAACTGGCCGAGTAATTTTTTTCAATTCTGCAATTTTGAGATCAAAACTTCACTTTCGGAATACTGCGTGTGCCCCAGACTTCGGTGCCAATCCACGTGAAGTGTTTGTGGAGGTTGATTGCGATAGCGGCTCGAAATACAGCATAAGCCATCGAGGAGTGCATGTACATCACCATAACTGAAAAACAAACGACCCAAATAAAAAATACAGAAATACAGAAAGTACGGAAGCACAGGTGTTGTTTTGAAATTAGTTCCAATTGTTTTTTTCAACTATAAGCTCGCCTTTTGCTGTCGGTCGCATTTTATGCAAGCGTTCTAATTTCTTTTCAAGCGCTGATTGGTCCGTTTGAGCAGTTGCCTCCAGCCGCCACGAATCACCAATGCAAATGTCAGTGCCGTTGATGGCCAGTTTCAGTTGCTGGTACGCTGTCGTTCCGTAGAGACTTGCCTCATATGCCGCTATGATGTACGTCCATTTGAATCGACTGAACGATTTTAAAAAATAACGTTGGACAAGATGCAAAGGAATTATTAGTTTAGTGAAATAGAGTAGAATTAAGTATTGAAATAAACAGATCAATAATACTCACAGCATGACATCAACCAATGCGGACGGATGGTGACTGTCAGAAGGCACTGTTCGAAAAAAATACGGATAAACCTGAAGATTGCTCAACGATGGACTCGTGGCCGCGTAGCTAATCTGCAGTATGAAAGAAGCTTGTTTCTTTCAATAAAAAACCACTTACAGCATGGCCGAATAAATAAGGCAGTCCTTGTATTCTCCATCAAGGTGTTATCAGTCGCAGACTAGGAGTTGTCTAGAATATCACGATGAATCAATTAGTTTGCAAAAAACACGTCAAATTTGACACATACCGTATTACCCCCAATAAACCCCCATGGGGGATTAATACGTCAGCGACTTTTAGGGGTGGGGGTTTATTGGTGGGGGGGGATTATTGGTGGGGGGGTTTATTATACAAAAATTTCTAGGGGTGGGGTTTTGTTGAAAAATGGCAAAAATACCTTGCATGGCAGGCAAGAAAGTTGCAGAAACTTCTACTTTTCACAGAGATTTCCTTTTGTAACAGCCTTTTGTAATGAAATTACCATTAACTCATCCAGTTGGGGCCTTTGGTAGCACAATTTCACCAATGTCACTGCATTCAGCCACTGAATTCGCTGGGTATGTGTTTCAAACAGGTTTCCAATTAACCCCCATGGGGATTATTTGTGGGGGGGGGGATTATTTGGAAACTGGTCGGGGGGGTGGGGGTTTATTGGTGGGGGGGGGGGATTAATGGTGGGGGGGGATTTAATGGGGGTAATACGGTAACTGTATTTCTGAACGTCTTTTTTCTTTTATTCAAGTTTCGCGCGCTCCTTGCACCTGAAAAAAGCTGCCATGTTTACTCGGCCATCGTACATTATTGTGTGCATAGAACCGCATCTGTGCAATGGATGGTGTGCAGGCTATCGAGCGAAAATTGATAATGATGCTCGATTTTCTCAAGTGAATGTGCCTTTTCGAGTACTTTCAGAAATTTGCTGGCAGTACACGTGAATTTTTTATGAAACAAGAAATTAGCAGTAAGACAAATGTGCTGGGCAAGCCGTCTTAACCCGGCCATACCGTACTGCACACACGGTTAACTGACCACACCATCGCATTTTAAAAACGATAACTAATGCGTTAAACAAATATCCTTTTCACAGCTCTTTTTTTTAAAGTTCGGTTTATTTAAAGTACATGACTACCAAGTGCAAGCAGTAATGTGTTGGAACGTCCAACAACGAGTACAACTCCTAACCATTGGCACTCTGACCAGCGAGAACAAATTAGCAACGGCGGTGACGACCCTGCTCTCGGTTGGCCCGATCACACCAAGCACATCGAATTCATCGTCGCGCTCGATGTCGGACGAGTCCGTGTTGGTCATCGAGGGCATCAGGTGGTTTTTCAGGAGGTGATTGATTGCCTGTTGCAAGAGACCATCAAGAGCAGCAATATTGAAAACCACACTGCTAAAAACATCCGGAAAAGTATGTTATTCATTTTTAGAAAAAAAACGGTCTGAGACTGAAGTATGGAAACAACTGAGACAGAATTTGAGAAAAATTGTCGAATTGATTGCCAGGTGTACACTTTGTTACAACTCTAGTACAAATGCAAAACAAATTGGCGAAGTAAAAACAGTACTGTTAAATTATCTTGTGGCCGTTTTTGGTAATATTGCAAAGTTCAACAACAAGATTTAACGGCATCGTCCAAAAGGTAATGCACATCTTCGTGCACTTATTGATGCAGATGCATAAACATGTGCACTTATCGATTTAGATTCATTTCAGCTTTCAAAACTAGGAAACAGCTGTGCGGTGCGCCTGAACTTACAATTTTTATCCATTCGTTCTTTTTGCTCAACAAAATTGAAGTGTGTTTGTGCGAAGTGCAGGGCGCACGAACGCGTGCATCTGACATTTGCATGTGTGCATTTTTCCTTTCATCTGTATTTCAAAGCACCCGCAAAAGTGCACAAACCATTTCAAGCGCTTTCCGCCGACTCCGGCACGTGTCGAGAGTGACAGAGCCGAGTACGAAGCCGCAACACGCGTGGAGCTCTTGGTTGACGTGCGCCAGGCTGAAGTGCAACGCCTCGATGCCGATGATGCCGTCCGTCAGCACGTTCGTTCCGCATCGGTCGTGCTTCTCACCGCGTTCTTGCAACGGCGTCAGCGCGCCAAGCAGCAACTCTGGCACGCCTGAAAAAACGAACGAACCGTGTGATGTTCGGCGATGTTTCTGGCCAGGGCTAAGTCAGGAAAGCGGACAAACGCCGTCGTGCCGAAAAACATCCCTCGGCGGGGTTCGATCCCCCCAAACCACCGACAGTCTAATGCGCCACCATCCCGCGAATTCATGAAGCAGTGATTTCATTCAGGGGCATTCTCGAAACAGTGATTTAATTCAGGGGCATTCATGCATTCATGAAGTTGCGATTTTACTCAGAGGCATTCATAGGGCATCCATATTTAAATACTGCTTCATGAATGCCACTTAATCTTTTGGTTGACTGATTGAATAAATTTTTTAATTGCTTCTTTGAGGCGAAACGCATGAATGACACAAACCCTGTGCTGCTTGTGCCGAACGATATCGGCCCTTCTGCAGAATGCCGCTGTCTGCCGCAGCAAGCAGCCCCCGGTTTGTCACCGAAAGCGAAATGCAAACGCTGAGAATGACGCAGTCATGGGCATTTTTATACATGATCTTATGTCGAGGTGCTGTCGTTCTGAAATGGAAATACATTTTTGCAGATATTAAATTTTGAATTGAAACACAAAACAGTAATTGAAATTGCGGGAACATAAATTTCCGATGGAACTTTATATGGGAAATGTGATGACGGACACAAGTCGGCAACACCAATAAATTGACACCATCAAAATGGCTTGTATTGTGGGAAACAGTGCGTGCGCAAATCAGAAAAGCGCCGAACAAGAAGAAAAGAACAAACCCCATTGGGTATTTTCGTCGGTTACAACGGGACTGATAGATGGACAGACTCGCTGAAAGCAACAGCAAAATTAGTTTTTTTTTGTTCACACGAACGCAAACATTGTATGTTGCTTTTGAGCGACACACGCGCGATGTTGCCAACAAAAAGCGGCATCCACCCAGCACACGATCTCATCTGTATGCTCTTCCGGCAGTCAGGCTTTTTCATCAGCTTGGTTTGCATTATACCAGATGCTGATCAATGTGTGATGTTGCGACATGTTTTCCGCTGTGAACGACTGGTGAAACATAATAATAGATTGAAGAGCCCACTTTTGTACATACGTGGAAAAGCCACATTTTAGGCAAATGACCAGAAAGCGCTATGGTGGCGTTTGAAAATACTCACTATTTCACAAGTGAAATATAATAATAAACTGGATACACATGCATACATGTACAAGTGGTGCTTGCGGGTAAACGGCGACATGAACAGGCGCACCCGAAAAACATCCTCTAAATCATGCGCCATAAGTTATTGCGATAATTTATGCGCGCGCGCACGCTTCCGCAAAACGCGCCGCTTTCTCACCATGATTTCTTTCAAGAACCGCCACACGCGCACCACATGTATGTATGGTATAAAAAATATTTAGATATATAGCAGAAGTTTTTAGTGCCTATGGGGTGGCCCGCACGTGCAGCGCCAGTGGGGGCAATCAAAACTACCATATACAATAGAACTGAAGTCACCCATAGAAACCAACTGGATTTCAACCAGAAATGCACGATCGTGTATGCAAACACGCTTGCACATGTACATGCGATTTTGTGTTATATGTACGTTCATGTGTATGCCTCATAGTGTTGCCGCTGAAACTGAACATATACAGTGGTGCGCTTTCAGTGGTGTATTCCAATGAATGTACAATGTGCCAGGCACATTTTAGACGCCTTTAGGCGCCACCATCAAGCTTAGAGGCGCAACTGAAAGCGTCAAAAACTCCAGTGTTACATGAGTGCACGTGCATGTTTGTGTTTGTGTGTATGCCAACGGCAACTCATCGTAATGTGGGATATATCGCTATGCGCATGAGGCGATCCCGCATGTGAGCGGCATGGGACGTCATTTGGAAACAGTGTACGACTCGCTGTTTTAGGTCTCCATTTCATTATGACTGCATTCGAATTGACCGATTGTTTGCGGCAAACTTAATTCAGCTACACCAATTAGTGTGCAAAGTTACGCAGGCTGCACCAAGAATGTGAATCAAAAAATACAAATTGCTCGTATTCGTCAGCAGTACGACAGAATGAGCTGAAATTTAGAACACTTATGAAACTTATGCTTTTTTCTAATGTTTAATTTCAGCTGAAAACATTGGTGTATACATGTATGTACACATAATCAAAATTCAAAACCTATATTATTGTGCAAAAAAGTTTTTATTGTTGGTATTAATACACACTGATGAAACGCAACTAAACTGCCATTGTGGGGTCGACCGCACAACAAGACAATAGCGCCACTGAAAACCGTTTCCAAATTTTTTTAAACATTTTTATTAAGCGCTCAATGTTTTTTAGCTACCCGTAGCAACCAAACAAAAATGGTAGCCAAATTTGAAAAATTTTATTAACTCTCCATCTTGCTTCGCTGCCACCGGTAGCCAAAGAAGATGGAGCGTTTAGTACAATGTTTGAAAATGGTTTTCATTGTCTGCAAAGCTGGTTTATTCTGTTTATCGAATGGTTCATTCACAACAAAATCTTTCAACCACAATAATGAGACGAAGACCAATAAACAACGTTCACGTTGTGGTTTTTGCTACGGTGGACCAATCGCATGACCACAATTACTGGAGAAAACGATGACCACGTTGAGCAAACTAAATTGTGACCAGCTTTCAAACGATGGCAAGGTACTGAAGAGAGCTTTTACATGACAATTTAAAATGATGTTAGGATGTCTTTAAATGTTTTTAAATTTTAAATTTTAAAAACAAACAATCTTTTTAGCTCATCATGTACCAAGCCGGAATATGTGCGCATTTATATGTTCGGCAGCACGTATCCATGTCCCGGAACGATCCGAATGAAATAACAAAAAATTCTGTTTTTGGCTCTTGGTTTTCTCAAATTGAATTTATCCAGAGAAAAAAGAATAAAATAGAATTTGGTGGAAAAGAATACGCTAATCACATGAAGACAATCTGCAAAACAAGTTAGACGGATTGAACATTGTAGCGCAACACAATGCGAGTGTGTGCACGCGTGTATGTCCGTGCAGTCACAAGAATCAATACCGGGACTCCATGGAGTCTGTTTCCAGTTTTTGGCCCCAGCTGCGTCCTAGCTGCCACCTTCCGACCCAAAAACGCACCACCCTCCATATCGAGCGGCTCTACTTTCATTCTTTTTGTTGCTTTATCTGTGCCGTTTTTCTGTCCTAAATACACTGAGAAGAATTCACTACTACACTTATTACTACTACTAATCTTGCTAACTTACTAATTTTTTACTGCAACGAATTTTCAATTATCAAATGTACGTTTTTTGAATGGTAGTTTTTCAGGTGGCCTTAAAAAGTTTCAAAGTTAGTATTAGAATTTTAAAACAAATGAACGTCATTGGGCAAAGAATTTTCAAAACTTCTTGAACAAAAAGTTTAGGCAGCGATGATGTCATATCGGCGTTGTTCTCTTGATTTTAATTTGCTCACGGTTCCTTCTTTAAGCTCCAATTGACTATATTGCGTTTTTTTTTGTTTTTTACACCTTTACTTTTTTGTCAACATCGACTTGACACTTGACAACTCTTCTCATGTTGTTTCTTGCTTTTATGAGTTGCAGGTTTTTGCTGTTCTTTGCTGTGATCTTGATACGAACCTTTTCAACTTACTGCGGCTAATGGTCACGTCAACTCCAAAGATCGTCAACTGACCGTGGAAATGTCAAAGATCGTCACACAAGGAATTGTCTGACCGTGGCCAGTGATTGACAACGTTACAGGTTTCTCCGTTCACGTGTGCTGATCAGTTGTCTCTAGCTACGCTATCTTGCTTATAAACACGTATTAGTATCCATTTTATTTTAGAACGTAGTATTTGGTAGTAGTAGTAGCAGTAAAGTTACTAGTTCAGTTAGTAGTAATTGTGTGATGTACATAATGTTGTATGTATAAAATGCGCATGACTTGAACAAAAATGCAACCAGACCGGAGCGGGATTTGTTTCATCATACTGGTAGTTTCATTCTTGATAAAAAAGCTGTGCGTCATAAAGAAGAAATGAAAAATTGAAAATCGAGCTTTCAGATCGCAGTGCAGTTTTTCGTCGGGGGTTCTCAAAAGGTTTTCTCTTTCGTGCATAAGAACAGGTTGTGGTTACAGGCGTGAAACAAGCTGGGTCGTTAAACACATTCATGCACCTGTACGTACATATTCCTCGACCATTATTTGCAACTACTCCTAAATATAAATAAAGGGGTTTAATAATGTTTGCGAGAAGTTTGATCACTGTGTGTTCTGGGCTAACTAAATCTCAACTAAATCAAAACTTTATTGAAAATTTTGAATTATTTGAATGAACCTTTCTCTATGTATATCTGTGCTAAAGCTGTAACTTTCAAAAACGAAGACGATAAGAAGAATTACTGTGGATTATATCAAATTAAAACCGCAGACAGAGCTTAACCAAAACACACAAGGGAGGGAATGCAAATTCAGCTCGTCTTGATGGTATTTCACATTGTTGCGTCAGTTTTCAGCAATATTGTTTGCACGCACTTCAGAGATGGACACTTTATCTTTGGAATATATTCAATGACATTTAAAAAAAACCTGTGGAAAATCTACTTGAGGAAAATTGGTATATCAGAAATAGATTATTGTTACATGACAGCAAAATATGTACCTCAGTACTGAAAGCCGAAGAAAAGTGCGCGCATTACCAGCTAGCGTGTTTTAAGCGCCCGGCCTCGCTCCCAGGAGGCTTTGCACTGACATTCAAATGTGAGATAGGCCGGGCTTTTGAAGAATATTTGCAAGACTTTTCCGACATTCGAGTGTGTAGAAGAAGTTTGTGGGAACAGAAAAAAATTGGAAACTGAGGAGCGACGCAACAGCGAACAATATTGGAGTTTCCAAGAAAGGTGGCCGAATATAAGTTCAATGTTAACCGTTGAAAAGCAACGTTAGCGAAAAAGCAGCTGGTGCCTGAATCCCGAAATAAACTATCTCAACAGAATGCAAATTGGAAGCTGAAATCAAACTGAAGTAACACTTGCCGCAGTTCAGTTTCAAGCGGCTAACAACTGCGCGAATTTAGCAACTTTTCACAACGAATCAACTGCTAAACTCGACGATTTGCCCGCCAGTGAGAGCGCTGCGCCCGCAGTGGGATATCCGAGTGACGTAAAAGCAACCATCGAGTTATTGCTCGTTGCTTGCTTGTACACCGGCGGCTCTTAACAGCGAGTGCAAAGTTTCTTCCTTCCCGCTAATCGATTTTGCGCGCGTGCCGTATGAACACACACACCCACTCCACTTTCGCCAAAAAATGGTATGGCAACAATGCATTTCTGAACGTACTGTATGTCAAAGTTGGTTAGTTATGCGCTTTTGAATTCGACGCACAGGAAACCGCCACCAGATGCCGCGCATACCTTTGTGCGTTGCCTTGAGTGCGTGCGCTCATGATTTCAGGAAATTTAGTGTTTCCGGAATGTTTTTTGGCGTAAATTCGTGATGATGGGCTTTGCATAATGAAATGATCGAGTATTCTTCGCTTCAAATTAGAGCCTGAATTCCAACCAGAAATGGCCGCCAACTTGTAAATAATAATGGATAATTGGCTTTTTTTGGAATGGCTAGAAAACAAGTAAAAACAAGTTCTACCACGCAAAATCTTTTTCATGATGAACAGAAAACTTATTGATTATTATTTTGGAGCTGACGGTGTAAGCTAAAACCTGTACGTTATAAAAAAAGCTGTGAACACGTTGTTCTCCACAACAAAGTGCGCACAGCTAACCTGCAAAAGCGGATAGATTGGCTAAACTTGCAACGTTCAGAACAGCAAAAAGTCACCTGCGAAGCCAAGAAATGTTTTGCAGTGAACAAAAAAGGCAAGTATACTGCTTGTCGACATAAACGTCATCTGTCCTCAGCTGACCTGACACCATTTACTGTACCTGAACACGTGTACATAAAGCGAATCTCGGCAGGCTTTTCGTGTTTTGAAGTTCACTACTACTGCCTCATCGTTACACACAGTGGTTGTTCGTTTTATATTTTTGCCGCTGGAGAAAAAAACCGTTGTGCTAATGCGTGTCATATTTTCAAAAGCACCTGCACCCATGACAACGTCGTGTCCGTGAAATCGTTATTTTTTATTTTTTTCAGGGAAATGCTGATGTTTGGCGTTCGCGGCAGACTTGGACCTGCGCTTTCCTGCATTTCTCTTTGGTTTTTCTGATTGAAAAAAAATTTAAGCAATGCGATTTTTGCAGCTGTTTTTGTAGTTATGGGTTTTTTTATCAACCACGAGAGTTTTTTCAGCCATCAACCAAATCACCGACTGACAAACAGACCTGACAACTGTGCCGAAAACCGGACTCCCCGAGTAATGCAGCCGAACCCCCCAGCGAACCCAGTCACTTCAGGTGTTTATTCATCATCACAATGCAATAACGCACACAAACACAATTGCTATGTATTATTGGATGGCAGAGGCTATCATAGTGAAGCGTCATAAAAATCTGAGCGCTGTTGAAAAGCATCACATTCTGAAAATCACGCAAACTACCGAATATCACTGGTTTTCAACAACGGATAAACACCTGAGAACAAGCCGTTGTTATTGTTCCAGTTTTCTGTTTACGAGGATTTGTTTACAATCTGTAAATTACATTATGCCCCGCTTATACTGCACCCTAAATTGTGCCCAGCCCCTTTTCCCCCAGCCGAAACAACGACGAGGTGTCAATGACGTAAAATCACGCGCTTCATTTTTATATTCCAGTTACACATCTCAAATACCATAAAAAGGTCAATCTGAATTCGAGGCACCTGAGAAATATATGGTCACGAAAACCCGCAAAACCATCTACTACCGCAAATTAAACGGAAGACAAAATCAATTCCCATTGGGAACGCGGGTGAAGGAGGAGCACCTAACGACCTCAAGTGGCCTCTCCCTATTCAGTCATGTTTTAGGGCACGGGGCATATCGATGTCAACAAATGTATATTTTCAGATATTGGAAGAATGTATTGAGTAACGCACGTTACAGACCACAGTGCATACATACATGTTATGTTTTAATTTATTTTTACAAGACTACTCTTGAATACCTGAAACGAGATGTTTTCAAGATCGGAGTGGTTCAATTAACAAATATCTTATCGTGTGTTTTCACCTGACTGACCTCCGCTCACCTTTTTTTTTGTTTCGTTCGTGCGCAGCTGCTGGCGTGTGTGGCGCAGTGACGCGTTCATGAAATGGAGGATTTTGAGAGAAAAAAACCAGTGAGAGTGCCAGTTATTTAGTCATTCCTTAAGCTCATAAGATCGTGACAAGAGAAAAAACCAAGATCGCCCGTCGGCCATATGGCATCCGGGTGAAATGAGGCGTGTGCACACGATTTTGTAAAAAATCTGTGACGATTTAGCCAACGAATATCAGACCACCTTCTTGCGGATAACAATGGCCGAAAAATAATGACGTCTTTTGAGTAATGAATTATGCAAAGATTACACATTCAGACAGGTTGAACAGCAAATTTGCAAAATGCATCGTTTGGACTTGACTTGGGCGTTCGAATGTCATTGGAGGCACTGATTCGCTTTTGAATCGCAAATTTGTTTGTTTGTTTTGTTTTTTAACGCTATATGCGGTATTGTGTTCATCATCTTTGAAAACCTGAAATTCAAAACATTATTTCTTGATTTGGGTTCGGGAGAACCAGCCAACTTTATCGTGTTCAGGACAGGACCCCTGAAAACAATGCTTCAAAAAACTAATCCGTCAAAACTAAATCATGTATGGATGCTGACTTTTGGGAAAATTTATTTTTAATGAGCTGGCTAGATCAAAATCTGTGGCTGTCAGCCAAGCCGTGTTGACTTGACTTGACAAAACTGACTTTGACTGTACTTTGACATCCAAAAAGTCCAAAAAATCACCACGTTTTATTTGTGTATAGTGCTTATAGTATAAAACATTTGTGGGTTCCCCCGTGACAGATACAGTATGGCCGATTAAACATGACAGCTTTTTTAGGGTGCAAGGAGCGCGCGAAATTTGAATCAATGAAAACAAGATGTTCAGAAACCCAATTGCGTGTCAAATTTTACATGTTTCTCAAAATTAATTGGTAATTCGTGCTATGCTGTTCATTATTTCTCCCTTTGCACACTCGATTGGCGGAATTCTTATCATTTTTTGAGAAAGCAACTCCTAGTCTGCGACTAATCTCGCCTTGATTGAGACTGCCATATTTATTCGGCCATACCGCAAAAATTTGACAATTTGGCTGCAATTTTGCAACCAGTCTTATTCTGTTGAAAATTGTGTGAATCTCGTGAATTAGTTTTAGTCACTAACTGTTTCAACATCGCTGCAAGAGTTCTCAGCACAATGAAATATGAAACACAACAATAGATGGCAAAAACGTATCGTATATCGTACAACCTTCCGTTGGATAAAAATAAAAATTTTCAACCATCAACTCTGAACTAGCATTGCTCGCCATATATCGTTTGTTGTTGCATTTCACATAACCCCTCCACCTCCAAACCATGATTTTTCAACTCCTATCTTTTCTTCATACCTGCTGATGTTTCTCACAGGCTTTATATTCATTCATTATTCCATCGGTCTACGGTAGGCAACAGACGGAACAAATGAAGAAACACACTCCATGTCCATGTCCGGTCCATGTTCATGCACACTGGGAAAAATGTTACTTTCACGCACGCTTACAAAATTCTTAAATCACCATACCATTATTGAGGTCAAAGTGGGCACCATGATTCATGCCATTCCATTATTGATTCCGAGGTGCGTACCATTCCATTAAACTTCAATTACCCTGGCTCAAAAAGTGCAATAAAATTTATTCTCCGTGCAAAAACTGCAAACATCGTGCAAAAACTGCAAACATATTGCCAGTTGTTGGTCCCCAGGCCGAAAGGCAGAATTACATGAATGGACCAGTCAAGTGGCTACATTTATGCTTTCAGCATTTTCAGCCATGATCTTGGCTCTCAAACATCAGACGAGAAGGGCTCCGCCCACCGTTTGAGTGCAGTCCTGCCACCCATGCAGTGATTGGCCGCAAATTGACAGACACCGAAGCACGATATATACCGCATATAACTCACAGCGAAATGGCAAAATGTCGCTCTTATTCAAATGTGCGTGTGTATGCGTGCGTTTTGGCCATTGGTCTCTGTGTTTCTTAGCAGCGCAAGGCTACACACGGCTGTCCCATTTGTAAAAACTGTTAAAGTTTTCTAACAACTAGGTGTATTTTTCAAACAAACCGACACTAATCGTTCATAATACAAAATTTGTGTTTCGAAACTCAAACTAGCAACAATGAGCTGACTTTAAATAATCGTTGGCCAAAAATGGGACATTCCTTTTTTGACAATCTGAAACCCTCAGAATTTTCTCGCTTCGCGCACCACAACGCATCGTATAACATGCGCAAGGCACGATACGGCTGTCACAAACATGAGCGCTAATGAATTGTACGCGCTGCGTATGTTTCTTTTTGTCTATAACAATGCGTATCTTCAAGGAGGATCAAGCGTGCATGCATGTGATGGCCCCTCCAGGAAAGCTGCTGTTGCTAGGGCGCTGCACAAGTTGCGCACTTTGCGGTGATGAACAACAATCTGTTTTTATCTTCACATCGTGTTAATCACAAATTGAAGCTTGTTACCTCCGGTTCGGGCTGTGCACCGCTTCTCATACAAAATCTCGTTACGCTTTGTAACAATACTCACATGTAAGCTTGAAGCAAGGAAGCGGTGGATTCTATTATCTGTTGCATTCTCAGCGCACACATTGTCGCCGCAAGCCTCTCTGTGCGGATGATACCTCAATATGAGCGCGCTGTGTTCGCGTCTGCGTCCATCTCTGTGCCTAATTAACAGCCGTCTGTCTCATCCCCTGTTTCTTGTCTTGTTTCTAATCAGTAGCAATCATGCAGTGCTGATGCAGCATCAAGCTTACCAAGCAACATGTCTGAATGTATGTATGCAGTTCACCTGAACACTAATTCCAACAATAACCGTTATGACATGCGGCTTCATAGCCTGCTGCTCATATGAGCTCTCAGAGCAAGGAAGGTGTGTACACCTTGTGTGTTGTGTCCGTGTGTCTACAGCAATCTTCTCGATGCAATATTAGAGCTCTCCTTGTCTCTGTGTGACGGTTTGTGCATTTCAGACCACAGATCGCATTGTTTGTTATTGTATTATTAACGGTTGTGATGCTTATTAAGGTATAGCATGTAGCTTAGTAGCTTCTGCTGCAAAAGGTGGATGCGCAGCTAGTAGTAGTGCTTATTAAAAATTGGTTACATACAAACACGTGCATTCACGGGCAGTAAGATGGGAATACGCGCGCGAAATAGGAGAAGCCCCAGTGCGCGCTCGCGCGACGATGCTTGTGCATCTGCCTCCATTCGCTTCATCTCTGTGTATCTGTCTTGGTTTAAGTCTGATTGCTAACACGATGCTTTATGTGTTCGTGTTTTATGTACCATTTCGACTAACGTATTGTGAAATGTTTGCTCTGTGTCGTTTCTCTCACGAGCTGCTTCGAATTAACTGTTGAATTATTCAAAAACAGATCACCGCATCGCATCTTATACACACATTTGTGGGCACCTCTCCGGATTCTTATATGGTTATTAGATAATATTAGCGTGTCTGCTCTTTCCTATGAAATGCCAATTTCCAAGTGCGCTACCGTAGCGTCGCGCAATCATCTTTGCAAAATTCATGACTTCATCTTTCTGAACGCGAGAGCCGCAGCAGAGGAGGGGCGACTCGTCTGACTGATTTAATGCTGATTTGCTTGACAGGACGCGCGCGCTGTTTGCTTGCATGCGGACAAAATGACCGAAACACTGGTGGTGATGATTAGCATGGCGTCGTGTTGTTGTTGTTGCGTCGCCAGATCGGGGTTGTGATCTTGCATATGCAGCGGGTCTGCGTTCGTTCGATGTTCTGACTTTCTGTCTGTTTTACATGAAGTTTTCTGTGCACTGTGCAAAAACATCCGCATGCAGCATTGCGACACGGCGCATAGAAAGTTCACCTGCTCTGAATTTCCTTATTGATAGCCAGTTTTATGGCGAAAGAAACCCGTTGGTTTATACTATCTTCTCTGCGCACACCCTGTACAAAAATCTGAGTTTCTAGAGATCGCAGTCGTGTCGCCTGCCCGTATACTCCGTGAGGCGTTACTAATATTCATTGGCATTGGTGGAGCTGCACCGATTGCTTTTTTCTTCCCTCTCCTTGTCTGATACGCTTCGCCGCTGTGGATCATACAAGTGACAAACTGAACGGACGACAAAGAATTTTTCCAATTTTCTCTCCTTTCTTCTTTGCACGCAAAGTGCTCGTTTGTTATTCAATCTTACCGTTTCACTTTGTTCCTTATTGGCCGTCGGTTATTTTTAGAGTTGATTTTTGAAACTAATCAGGGTGGCAATAACGTTACGCATCGTAACAACCAGCTGTCACTGTCACTGACATTGTCACTGTCATGAGCATCAATGGTCGTTTGTTGAGCCGTCTCGAGATTCGTGCAGCCAGTGGTGATGCGATCGCGCCGCGAAAAGACGCCCATCGCAACAGTCTCTGGGCGACGCAGCCGATAGACGCTGGAGCGGTGCTTGGTGTGCTAGGCGGCAGTTACAAGCAACAGGTTAAAAACAGCTTTTTTTAAACTTTATCTCATTTGAGTCTTTTGTCCTGGTCTAAAGAACGAGCACTTAGTTTTAACACAGTAATGTTGCACAGCAACAAACGACATTGCAGCAGTTTTCCCTGTTTTTCTTGTGACGGTGCTACACATTACTGTGCCACATCCGAATGCACTTTTTGGTGGTTTGAGTTGGCGTGCTTTTATTCCACAACTCAACAAAACTCCTGTTACGTTTGTGATGATCACCACATTTGAACGTAACGGTGTGGTCCTCTTCCAATGGCCATCTCGCTTTTAGCGTCATTTTCCACGTTGTATGTGTCTGAAAAGGCTGTATCCATCCGCGTATAGTCCGTCGCATCATATCATCCATAAAAGAAAGGAAGCGCCCACATAAAAAACGGCAAATAAAGCTATATTTGAAACAGGATGACCATACAATGTATTTGGTGATCGCACGCGCGCTTCTTGCAGTTTTCGGGTGTTGTGTTGTTGACTTTTGCATCTTTTTCGCAAGAATGAATGGCGAAATTTGAAAGCACCGATCTGCCATGACACACTGCGCGACTCGTCTTCACAGCGCGCGTCACCATTCTTGAACAAACAACATACGAGAATGCTTTTGTAAACTTTTTTTGCATCGGTCGAGCCGAGATTTGATACACGACTTCTTATTTCGAGCAATCATAGAAACGTGACGTGTTGTGCAATCAGAAAAACGTTTTCCCGCCTTGTGGGAGATGTAATGCTTGTATGGTTGTAGAATCACACGAAAGAAATTTTGTGAAATAAACTTATTGTCAGGTCCGGTACAGGACCTCACTTCGCTCAACCCCCAAAACTCTGACTGTGATATTTTTATTGTACTGTAATTCTTCCACACTTGGTAATAGTTCACCTATTTTTGTATTCAACCTTCAACTCTTTTATTATCATTGGTCACCATCAACAATCACCACCTTTAATTACCATCTTTTCTTGTTTTTCGTCATACTCTACCTCTGCTCTTGTCTCACGATAAACGACACAAAACCAACTCTGCTTGGAAGTCGCGTGGACAAGCGTTTGGGTATCGTGTGGTCGCCCCACATTTAGGGCGCTTCACGATCTGTCCAGGACTGCACCTGACATAGAGAAGGTGTCCTGGGCGACAACTCACGGCCAGACCCTAAAGGTACTGGTGTAAAACCCTTTGCGGCTTCGTCTAAAATCTGTAAACCGTAATCAATTACAACAGTCTTCTTTTGTAATCGTTTTATTCTTTGTCGTCCTCGATTGACGTATTCTGAAAGAAGCCATAACAATTGTGTGAACTAATCAACGGCGTGAACGACGACGAATCAGAGGCAATGACTCAAGCCCTCATTACGCGACTGGAACTCGAACGACGCCGCAGGTGGCAGATGCGAACGAGTCGGTGGCAGAGACTCGTAGTCGTTTGACTCCAGCAATGAGGCACATCCCTCGGACTTCGGTTCGTAGTAGGGTGGCACTCAACTCGTGTGACACGAGCGTCAAAATCCACTCGTCTGCAAACCACAGTCGAGGGATGAACCCGCATTATGAAGTTATTTTACGCGCGATCTAAAAAGCCGCTATATTCTTCTGAAATTAGCGCCAGTTTTGGTGTTTTGCCTGACAAAAAAAAACAACGCGGACGCCAGACCGATCGGAATCACTTCGGCGGGACGCGCCGGTCTTTGTGCGTCGTCCTTTTGTTTGGGTGCCCAGTTTTTTTCATCTGTATTTCATTGAAATGTATCTCATAAACTCACTTTTTTCCGCGCTTTGTATCATCATCCTTTTCGCTGTCGGTTCTTTGAAAGACAATTAGCATACACCGGATCAGCAGAATGCGTGAGAGATAAGCACACCAAGAAAACGTTGTTGTTGCTCAAAACACATGATTCGTTTTTTCGTCACTTTGAACGAAAAAACGAATTTGTGCAGCGCTCACAGTGCTGAACAGGTTTTGTGTAAAACAATTTTTAGCTCGTCTCTACGTTCGGTTGTTTTTTTTTTGGTTTTTGACTGACTTTTTTAGTAGATTCACCTTTATTTGTGTTAGATGATGCGCAGAATTGTGTGAAATCGGCGCGGTGGCGTTGGCCGCATTTTGTGGGTCACTTTTTTGCCACATTGGTTTTCATATTTATTTCTTCCGCGTCCCTTTTGTCTGAGCTTAAGCATGGGAACGCAAAACGCTTTCCACAAAAAAAACTGAACATCGAAAGAATCATGCAGTCCCTGCAATTGATTGCGTTTGATAAAATAAAAATGTAAAATTTCACGCGCTCTTTGAGTTGTTTGTATATGTACCTGGATGGAACACGGCTTCCGTTGTTGTACTGATAACATCCGAGACATGACCTTTTCTCTGCGACATTTTCACCGTATCTTACGTTCATATCTCATCAAGTTGCATTACTTTGATTATGATTATTATATTACAGATGAAGCACAGCTATATAGCTTCTGCTTTTCCTTATTTATTCCTCCCACTTGTCATTTTTGTTAGCGAGAGTACATAACACACACATTGTAGCTTCTCAATTTCATGCTTCAGCACATTTCGTTTATCATGCCGCATCCAAAGAATCACGTATTGTAACTGTGCGGAGCCATTTGAACGAGGAAGAGTGCGTATGTAAGAGAGTGGAGAGAAACATCACGAAAATTTGTTATCTCATTTTGATTAACGGGATGCGTCAACGCGACACGGAGGCGGATATGTAAACTCTATGGTGTGTGCCATTTTCAATATTTATTAGTGATAAAAACCCGCGGCTTTCTCATTCTTTCACATGTTTATTGCAGTCGGTAACCTGTGCACATTGTTCACAGCGCCTGAACGGTTGTTGTTGGTTTGTTTGTTCATGAGCATTTGCCCATTATTCATCGTTGAAGACGGCGAAGTGCGATGAAGCACAACTTTTCCACAACCATTTTAACAAAATTTTAATGTTGTTTTTTGTTGTGCGAAAGAAAACCCAAACACTGCCGTGCTGTCAATCGCGACGGACCGGTGGCGGCGCCATCATTGTGTCTCTGGGAAATAAAAAATAAAATATAAAATAAATAGATGTATGCCCAAGACAAATTATCATGATTATTATGATATTGTTATTGCTTACGAAGCTCCACAAATGCACGACTGACTAATCAAAAAAGAACGAAGAAAGCAACACACCATTTTTACAGATTTCATTTCATACACAACAACAAAACAGCGGCATTTATTACTGATGATTACAATCACACGATGTTTTTTGTTGTTGATATTTTTTGGTGCAAGATGTCGGGAAGTGTGTCCTACTTGACTAACACCAACGGGATGTTATGGCTTTTTTCTAGTCTATATCTGTCCGACCATATACCTTCAAAAGTGGGATTCGATTCAAAGGTGATTCAAAATAGAAACACTATGAAAAGGCATGCAAAAACCACACAAAGTTCAGTTAATCACAGCCTCTAGTGTTCTGTATTGCCTTTGTACGTTTTCAGCCACAACTGTATATGCTTATTTCTGCCCTTTTCAGTCTCTAAGATGTTGAATCTTTTACCGAGCATACCTTTGTTGGCAAAAAAAGTATCAAAAATATCAAATTTGTGATCAAAAACTGTGATGTGGCCGCCACTAGGGCGCCAGACGTGCGATGACTGCAAATGTTTGGGTCTTCCTGTGCATTCAATATGGCTCACACTTGCTCCAAACTGTTTTTTGGGTGAAAATGAAAGTTTGAAAGTTTGCTGTTCACTATTGTTGCGGTTACTAAAAAAGGGAAATGCTATACTTCAATCTTTTGCTAATTTTGAAAACGTATTTTTAGACATGTTTCAGTGGAACCTTTAAGGCCAAAGTCCTAGTCTGAAGACCATACATTTGGCTAGAGCATTAGTTGACAGCCGCGCGGTTGTAATATCGTATGCTGTGTTGTAACAAAGTGCATGGTTTTCAGACTAGAACGTGTCATTTTTTCTCGTTTCCAATTCGACTGGCACATACGGTATGTCAAAAACCGGTGCTCTGCCATTCCAAATTGATGTGTGTCTGTTTGTATCCGGGCTTCCATTACGGTAGCTTCCAGCAGTTGCATCCCACATCCTCATTTTCGAAAGCATCCCACCATATTTGCAGTATCGTTACTGCTCCTCACTATTAGCATCTTTGGCGTTGTGTGATAGTGAAGTGTTTTGTTTGCGAAGCTTTTAGTGGCTCGCCTCGTCTTATGCATCTCTCATCTCGCGACAGAAAGAAACCGTCAGAGATACCAGGAAAACAGGTGTGGACGACGCTGACAACAATTTTACCAATGGGTGAAATTTAGTGTGGTCGTGTGTACCATTTTTAGATAGTCGCTTCTTACACTGTAATTCAACATCCTCTGCCGTGTGTCATTTTCATGGTGCCCATCCATCCATACATCCAAGTACATACATTCAAAAACATCAGCGTTTTATGCCAGCCAATAATAATGCGCATGAACTACATTGTACGTTTATACACAGCAAGTGTGGATCTGATTACAAAATGCAAGAAAGCTAATATGTTTTGATGCATATATTTTCAATAATGGAGAACAAAAATTACGTGCACTTCAAAACAGCGCGCGGACAAAAACGAAACCTGAAGCTTTCCACCATACGTACCCTTCCTCTCTCTGTGTCTCTGGTTCTTCGCATCACACTTTTTGTCAAACGATTCCAGTTTATGTTACATACATACTTCGTTCATTTATGAGTTTAGAGTTTTGAAATAAAATCATCCCAAAAGTAGTGCGTTTTTGTTTGGGCCGTTTTCACCCAGATCAGGTTACACAATCAATCGTTTTGAAAAAACGCGCGCGGTCAACACAACCTTCGGACTGGTGGCGAATATGGTGCAGCACCCAACATGGATGACAATGATGATATGATAACAATCGGGATGCATGGGAGGCATCACTTACCGTATAAGTGGGAGGAACCTTATATGCAAGACTTTACGGTATACAAAACACTCACCGCTGATTGGTTACAGAAGAACAGAACACAGCGCTACGGTATGGATGCACTTCAATACCGGGAACATCAGCCGCAATAATTGTCAAACTGCGCCATGCACAAGAATACACCAACGAACGCAAAGCAGGGAGAGAGACGAGACAGTACTGCCCCGATTACCGGTGGAAAGACGATCGATCGGCTGCAGCAGGCAGCTTGCAATCCGCAAAAACCGTCCGCATGTGTGTGGGCTGCGTCTTTGCAGGGCTGCGCGTCAAGTGATGCATAAATCACGCCAGGCGCAGCGTGATTGAGAATTGCATGTCAAAAGTGCCGGTAGCAGCGTCGACGACGACGACGAGAAACGGAAAAGGGCGCGCGTGCAATTACGGATGGATTCGGTGTGCGTCGCTTTGATGGCTGATCTTATGCGCGTTTCTTCAATTGTGTGTGTATCGTGCGATCTTTTGGCCTCTCTCGGTTCTCTCTCTCGCTGCCTACACCTTTTCATCATCAGCCGAACTGCGCGCGCGACGGAGAACCCGGAAACGGCGTGCGCGCGCCTCCACGCTGCTCCCCTCGACGGGCGCTGGTGGCACGCATTCTGCTGGGATGCGTGTGTGCGCGCTTTTATTTGAATGATTTCTTCAAATGCTCTTCTGTCGTACATGTGTGCACATTAATTGCTGCCATACCTGCCCGGTTGATACCAGGTTATACACGCCAAGCGATTTCGTATGTATTTGCTTGAGACAGTGGCTGAGTACACGGCGGTATTCACTGATGGTGAGTAATTGCCAGCCGCGCCAATATTCGCTGCTGCCTCGATTTTAGCAAAGGGACGTCGCCAGGAAGTAACGATGAAATATGCATCAGTGGGCCAAGCAACGCTACATTATATTGCTTCAATTCGTGCTGTCTATATGTGTGCCAATTTTTAGCCGGGTTGTTGTTGTTGTCGTTGTCGTCAAGAAAGGAGAAGCAAAATGAGAAATAAAGTAGAAAGACGCACTTTTAGTGGCATCGCGTGATGCATGGTGCACATACCTGGCCTCTGACACACACTCGCAATTGCCAGCTTCCGGTTTTTAGCTTGCTCTCATAGCATCAGAGGTTTATGCATTTTATTTGTATGTAGATTTTAAGCATGGGACTTGCGGTATCTGGTTGGGATGCTTAATGGTGACCAAAAGCGGCAGTCAAGAGATGCTACCGTAGTCTCTTCTCTGATCCGTCGTACCACCGATTATTGTGAATTTGTTTGAATTTGAATTGAAGGAAAGCTTTTCAGCAGTGGTTACTTTATGTATCTTTTGGTTACACGGTCGGTTTGTTATGAATTCACAGGAACTTTATAATAAAGGCAGACCAAGTTTACAACCATCTTTCAAAATCGCTTGGTCATCAGCAGGTTTATTTGGTTGGCAGTAATGAAGTTCACAAAAAAAGCCACAACCGCGCGTATGCGGCAAACGTTTTTTCTTCAAACTTTAAAAAGGCACAATAGAAACGACTGAATATTGACCGCATGTTTCAACAATGAAGCGAAATAGAAAAAACGAAGTGTTTCGAGAAAAAAGTTCACACGCTCACCGCGACCGCTTGGGTGTTGAGCCAGATGATGTTTTGATCAGTATTATTGAAATGAAGGGAAGCGTTTCGCAAATGAAGCGGCACACAAAACGCTTGCAAAAAGTTTTAGGGGTGTGTAATATTTTTGGTCACACGCCGATGTTCAATGAGCAAGAAAAACGTTCATATGTTGATGTGCGGTGGCTGAGAAAGGCAAACACACACGCTGAAAAGCGTGAATTATCTTGAAAATTTCAATAAAAATATGAAAAAAAACGCGCTTGCGGGATGGATCACCTGTTTTTTCGGCATTTTTATCCTTCAGGTTGTAACTGTTATGCGGTTACACGCGCAAATGTAATGCATAAGATCGCACATACAATCATACTCATACACATCGTCCCGATTATTCATAACGACTTTTTGATATGTCATCATCGTGTTTTTTCTCTCTCCCGCAAACCCCACTGATGAATGCTGGGAGAACGTCGTCGTCGTCGCTTCTTTCATTCTTTTTTATTTTTAACAGTTTTGTGGAATGTTGAACGTATGTTTTTGGCCAAAAGTTCACATGCGCGTGACACAATGGGTCAAACATTGAGATGAGATTTTTTGGTCGTGCTCAAACGCATCTAGGCTAACAGCCGATTTTTTTTTGTCGCGGTGTTGTTCTTGAATCGCACTGTACTGTAGAAGTTTTGAAAATGATCCGAAACTTCGCCAAAATGCCCACGGCATAGATTTCAAAAGCATCGAAATGCATTGTTTTTATTTGTCTTTAAAAACACATGATACAAACGTTTCTTCGACTCGGTTGTCATTGGTTTTATGACCAAAAAATGCACTCTGGCAACAAGTTCGTGCAGAAAATGATGTCACTTTTTGTGTTTGCCTCGATTGCCGTCCAGCCCGTCCGCGCGAATCCAATTTGCGGTGTCATCAGCAGCAATGAAATCGCCATCAACTTTGTTTCGTTGTTCGCAAACATACAGATATTGCATGTTACACATTCGAAAGTTGCGCCCTAATGTTTCTTTTGGCCCTGTACCTATTCCTGAAAAGTTCAGAAATGGTTTTGAAAAAAACATTGTTTCTTTTCACACTTGTCAGATGACCACCGCGAGAGAAAGACAGCGGCATGACCAAAATCAGATTATGACACGTTTTTTTGCAATATAGTCATCCCAAATATGCACCTGCAGTCTTGTCAACTCTGTTTTTTTTTGCCTCGCGCAATTCAGCCCATTGACGCGGCAGCTTTACTGCTGCGGCGCTCAATCGAAAATGGTGTGAAATGATCGCGAAGTGTGTGCAAAGGAATCAGCAATAAGAAAGAAAAGTGCGTTCAAGCAACCTACTGACCCAAAATTTCTGTATCTACATATATCTCTGTGTTGCCGTTCCCAAAATTCCACTGAATTGCTAAAAGATACATGAGAACGTTCGGCACATTCGCGATTCCGCGCTGTCTATCTAAGATCGTTGTTCGAAGATAGATATTTCGCGGCTTTTTATGCATCTTTATTATCTCCGTCACTCTCTGTTGTGTGCTTGATCGGTTGATTTTCTTTTTCTTCGGTGTAGATTTGATTTGATGAACCGAGTTCTGGAGAGTACTGGCTGTGTACAGTCTGAGTGAGGTGACGTCTCGTTGTAAACTTTGAGCAGATTCAGTTTAATATTTTTTTACCTCACAAGTTTGTTTGATCCTTGTTTGGAAAATATATGCTCATGCAGTAAACTGTAAAAAACGAATTGTTTTTTCCATATCAAGTCACCGTTTTTCGCTCATTCACCACACACCGTCAGTGGCACAGTTGCTTTCTGTGGCATGAAACAGTTTTTTTTCATTTTGCTCAGATCAGTAGTTATTCGAGATTTTCATTTTTGAACCAGCCCAACCGTTTCGAGGTCGCAAATTGCAATTCCTTCACTGATTTGTTTTTTTTTCAATAACGAAACCGAACTGATTTCTTTGTATTTTTCATTGTAGAAACAAAACGAACAAAAGTCAGCGAAACGCGTCATTGATCAAGCAAACACGGAACAGCTGCACGGTGCTGCGGTTGACTCGAGCATTCTCGACGTGCACTCGCTGTTGTTCCTGCGATTGGTGCAGCCGACGCACGCGCTCGACAAACAGAACATCCGTGCCACGCAAATGGACGACCAGGTTGCGCGATCCGGCGTTCTTTATTGAAATTTGTTTTTAACACCGGTTGCACCTAAGAGTGGGGGTCTAGCGGGCCATGGAATCTGATTCCAACTAAGGATAGGGGGTTGTACAACTCCACAAGGCGCTTCTTTTAGACTTTACGTGCAATCGGTGTTAATTGTACCGGTAAATTCTGATAAAATGAATCTAAGAAATGACATGCAAAAAAGACTGTGAGAACTTTCAAAAAAATACAGTCGCTTTTTTTATTTTGAGATCATAAGATCAACATCTTGCGTTGAACAATTTCTGCACCACTCTGTTGTGGTGCTCGTTTGTCCTTGCTCTTCTTCTGCCACTTGACAAAATATCTGTTTTTAAGTGTACTTGCACACACACGCACGAAAACAATGCCGAACGGCAAAACGTGCCATGTTGTTTTCTCGGAGCGATGTTGCCGTGGCAGCATCCAACTGTGTTCGACAACAATTCTGTTTACAGTTTTCGTGCTTCTTCAACAAGAATATCCAACAGCTTAGCTCGGCCGGTGGAACAACAAGCCGCTGCTCTGCTGAGGATTATGCTGTTCTGTTGACCTGTAACTGTAGAATCACCACATTGTATGCACTAAGGTTTCAGCATAATTTCACGATCATTGTAAGGTACATTTTTAACATAGCAAGTGTCTCCGTGGCATGGTCACTGACTATCCTGGCATCCTCTTTTCATCAAATTCAGAAGTCATCCGTAGAGGCTTGCTACCAAGAAAGGATATGTACGTTTGCACACGTCTTTCTAGCTGTCTGCAACATATTTACTGCCTATTAACACTCAGTCCTTGTCGCATCCTTACGTACATTGATAGGTATTCTCCAATAACGGACAGAAACAATAATCGGGACTAATGCAAATACATAGCGTCGTTCGGGTTGAAAGATCAACTATCCAGACGTATAAAGTGGTGCTTCCAATTTTCCCATCTTCTTCATGTTTGTTACTTCGGAAAGTGCTGAAGTTTATTTAAGCGTTACGTTTAAATATTCTTGTGTTTCGGTTTATTCGCGCATCTTACGCCTCGACAGTTTCGATATAAATCTGACCGGTGGTACAGTCCATCCACACATAACGTGTGCATCGCGCTTCATCTTGACCTTCACCCGCTAACATATTCTTGTTTCTTCTTCTTTGGGAGTGAAAAGTTTTTGGTCCAGTAAACGAAGATGAAAAGTTTTCTGTCATCTGTGTTGTGGATGGTTAAAGGGTCGATTTATGTTCATGTGTGCGTGTTGTTGCTGTCAATGTTGCATGTTGCACTCAGATTACACGCTGATTACATTCAGACGCGTTCTGTGGTTCTTGAAGATTCTGTAGATGTTGCGCAATAATCGCTCTTCATGTTTCTGGTGCGACCCTGCAGGAACGTTCAATATTCAGCATTTTTTAAAAACTGTTCAACCGAACTTTCAGGTAACACTAAAAATGGAATGGTTTAAGATTTCAACATGTTTACCGTAATTTTGCCTCGCTCTATAGCTTCACCAAAAAAGCACTGTCTCAAAATTGCTTTTTCCTAGTTGATCAGTTTTTAAAGCCGTGACCAGCATTACGATGGTCAAATTGCCATGTTTCTAATGCTCTGGGCGTGGACTCGCCTCCAACTCACTTAAAGGGTGATCTAATCTGCCTGCAAACAAACGATCTAGCGTGAACTCGGTATTCCTATTCGTACTGCATTTTATGTTCCCACAAATGGTCGAATGTCCGAATTTGTGATATAAGAACGTCCGGTACCCGGAACGCGAAAATCCATCCCATGTTGTTAAGTGGCACTTGACGCGAATACGACAACTTCAGTTTTCATATGTCTCGTATGTTTTCAAATGTCAACCTTTTGGTGCAGCTTGAGTCATATATGAAAATGGCTTCAGGTGTATATGCACGTTTGGGTTTGTGTGTGTGTGTGTGTCTGTCTGCATGCATATTGGTGAAAGCCAATCAAGTAATGAGTGAGAGAGCTTATGCAAAACAAAGCTATTTCAGGTTTGGTGCTCATAACGCTTCTCACGGCGAGATGGGCTTCGGTGGTTTGGGTACTTCAACGCCATTTTATTTGTATCCGATGCTCAAACTGTGCCACTAATGTAAATATAACATAAAAAGCCGTCCACTTAACACGATGGAGTTAATCTGGCCTGAAAGCCAAGGGGCCTTTTAGTGAAAGGAGGGGACAGGAGGCTCCGCTTGGTTACTGTAGTGGGACGGGCGGGAGAGGGTATCGAAACCAATTGTTATATTGCCTAATTCTGGTGGTTTACAAAACACCCTTGAGCTTTAGCACGTGCATAATTCGTCTTGTTTCCGATGTTTGTTGTTGTATTTTTTATGAGCTTGTTCTTTTCAACTCTATTGACCTTATTAACTTCGGGGACACCATCCCTTTTGCTATCAGCCCCTATAGATTCATAATTTTTCACTCGATTGAAAGAAATTTCCATATATCATTTTCTGTGTGTTTAGAAGGAATTGCAGTTCTCTGCCGAACGGCACGTCTATTTCAACAGCTTGCTGATTGGCTAGAAACGTTACGGTTCTTTTCATTTCCGTGGCCGTTGGTTTGACCTTCCCCATTCGGGTTTCAAGCGATTAAAATATTTCTTCAAAGAAGTCAACTTTTATTTTCAGATTTATTTGCAAACGTCGCGACACATCGCCGCTGGCGAAGAACTTCTCTGCAGCTCCCCTTTGGCGTTGCCTGATTCACCGTCACCTTTGACACCAACTGGCGACAAAACTGACATCGACGAAGAAGACGTCCCCGACCGCCAGCAGTTCGGTGACATCGCGTTGAACACGCGTCAGCGCTTCGACGTGGACGTGCCACGTTAGTGAAACGACGCTTGTTTTTGGTTGCTGTTTTTTGGAAGCAGTATTTGTCTTTAGATTTGAATTGCATGTGAATTAGTTATACTAAGTCTCATTGGGGATGTTAACAAAATGTTGAGCTTGCTGCAAGTGAATAGAGACTGTAAAGTTGAGTTTTTGGATTGTTGGTGTGTTTTTCGCCCCAAATAGCAGGCTCACAAACGTCTATATTGGTTTTCAAACATTTCAAAGATCAATCTTGCCCCATTTGATGAGATCAAGACGTACTTTCTTTGACAAACCTTGTTCCATTCAACCATCCAAATCGTTGGTTGACTACATTCAAAATCACCAGCACCGTTCATTAAAAAAACAGAAATAACAAAAGCGCTCCAGTTTTCACGGCCATGTTTTTACTGAAAAATTTGTTGATCCGTTGTAATGCGACAAGAAACTCCACCAGAAAAAATCCTGTTTCGACAACATGTGGCCATCGCACAACAGTGAGAGAAGCTTCTTCTCGGGGTTACGGTAGCTATGTTTAATGCACGTGGTTGGATGCTCAGAGTGATGCGTGCGTGCGTGTGTGTGTGGATGCAACCTTGAGAAATTTGTTTGCCTTTCAAAAGGAGCAGAGGCTTTGGGTGGGCGCTGATTTGCGATTCACCTAATTATCATTCATTCTTTTATTTCAACAACAACAACAACAAGAGGCCACTAAATTTCACCTTTTGATTTCGACAGTAGACAGTAGACTCCTGTACACAGGTGATGGCTCCAGATTAGCAAGCTGCATGCAGACTGCACATATTCGGATCAAAAGAGCTGTATCTACGATTTTATGCATCTGAAATCGCAGCGAATTTATTCATTATTTTCATGATTTATATGTGTTCAAAAAGAGATCTGACCGCGTTTTCCGACGTCTTGTGCCGGCGGTTGCGTGTCGTTGGAAGACAACGATTAAAAGATTTCCAGTTCTTTTGCCGATGAGATTTCCACGAGTAGCTCAGTAATTAGCCGTTTCAACAGCTTTATGCAGCCGTGAAACCAGTGGTGCGTGCTGATTTGCACAGCAGCGCCTTTGTCACCGCGGCTACAACACCTCTGCTTACATGATGTTAGCTTATTCCATTGTATGTTGCTTGTTGCCATCTCTTGGCGAGAAGAAACAACAACAACACAAATCAAAAATTGCCATATTGTGCGTGCGTGTGTCCTTGCTCGCGTGGGTGGTGGCGGTGGGGTTTCAGAAGAAGAAAAATTTTCAAGGGGAGAGGGTTTGTCAAGAGGTTGAAAGGTAAATTATCGGTGAGCGACTATAAATATTTTATTAAGCGGTGCGTCGCGGCAGACAATTGCGATCGAATGGGATGACTGATGAATCACTTTTAGGGTGCAGTGTATTATTATGAAATCAGACATAATTTTCATCCGGCTAATACAATGCAAATTGAGAAGGGCACCTACAGAAATTCGTCAGCAAAGATCACACAAGATGCTGTTAAAAATTAAAGACATTTGGATTTGAACAAAGCACGCAACGAAGCGAGATGCAATGCGTGTGCATTGCAGTGTCTTAATCTGTATGTCCCTTTGGACAAGCGGATCATGATGAAGCTTTCACGCTTTGTATTAGGTTGAGTTTTGAATTTGTTGAACAGCTCTCGAGGTCGTTTGTTTCAAATGCGAAAGCGCAGCAAAAATTTAGAGGCGCTCCACGTTTCAGTTCACACAATTGACTCTATTTTCAAATCCACGTTTTTTCTATTTTTTTCAAATGTTCCAACTCATTCAAACATTCAACGTCCTGCATCTCTTCAGCCTCGCCCACCTCGAGCTCGTGCAGTTCACCTACCGCCGCCGCAGCAACACGCGCAGCAAGACGGGCGATTCAGGTGCATTCGCCGCAGTCGCTAGAAATGTACGTTTTTGGAAAAGTTTTCTGAAAATCATTTTTATATTTCCGTTTCTATGTTTCACCCTCTGTTGTCTGCGTTTTTGAAATTGCGCGACTCTCTCGTTTTTGAAGAAACGAACATCAATTACAGAAACTCGCCAACGTATAATTATTGCGCAATGTGTTCATTTTGTTTCACTCGTCTTCGACAAACCGGACAGCCAGACATTTCACGACAATTTTTGCGTAATTCCCTGAGCATTTCCTTTTTTTCTCGGATTGCATACAATCCACCTGAGACGGCCATTGGTCACGCGCCGTGTATCGCACGGCTGTGCAAAATCAAAACATCATATTATAATATTTGCAGTTTTTATTTGAACACACGCAATCACACAGCAACGCGATACCGCAAATATTATTTTTATGATTGAAACGAAATGAAAAACGCGCAGCACAAAAGTGAAACCAATCAAAAAGTCGCGAGCAGAAAAAAATGGTAAAAGTTGTGCACACAACAAAAGGGCAGATAGAATGAGCGAAAGTGGTGCGCGCACGCAGGACAAGAAAAAAAGGTAAGATGGAATAATTTGCAACGCCGGACTGGTTGCGTAAGTTTTGACGATTACAACGCCGAAAAACACATCGTACACCTTGATACTAGTTCGGTGATGGTTGCGGGATAGACACGCACGAATGGCAATCATGCAACGCAACGAAGATATCGAAATCGCGCAAACAAAAAAAACGCGCGCGCGTGCACACGGCAAAACCAGTTGTACGCATGTAACTGCAACGGATTCACGTGTGGCCAATCAGCAATAAGCAAACAAATTGGAAATCAACAATGCTGCCAATCATCAAGAACTTCTCAGTTTCTGCCAAATATGACAACATAAATATTGTATACAACACGAAGGATTGGGGTCGACCACGCAACCAAACACCACTGGCAACATCAGTGAAAGTTTTCTGTCTGTTGATCTTTTCTGCTGTTGACACTCCACCGTCGAATGGGTGGAGTTTTATTTCTCTCTCTCTCTCTCGAATTTCACATGCGATTACGCACATGCAAATGAGAGGTGTACGTTTCACAAACTACAACAACATCCATTGTACATGTTAGATTCGATACATTCGCGGGACAAAAAAAAGAAGATATCGTTCATTATTTTCATTTATTGGACGGGATGGGGAGTGCAGAGCGGGAGAGACAGAAATTTGAACAAAGGAGAGACACACACACAACGCACAGGTGCAGCTTTGTATACACGAATGAGAAAAGGGAAAAACGCACGCGCGCGCGCAAAACTTTCACTTGTGCCAGTAACCCAGATCAGATCGGGGCAGTGGTGGTGAGCGTTGCGCAAGTCACCGGCTGGCACTGCACGCGAGATGGCGCAACCAACTCATGCACGTAAACACACACGCGTCTCTTTCAACAGCAATTACACGACGTGCACGGTCGCGCATTGTTATATACACCGACCAACCTGTATCGCGGTGCACATCCTGAAAGGTAAAAGGTGAGAGAGGTGAAAACTGCATTCTATCCTGATCGCCGCAAAACTGGAAATGCCCGCCGGGATGGAGAGAGCAGCCCGTGCCTGGCGCGGGCGCTCAGCTGATGCAAGAGAAAAAGATCACCAAAACAACAACAACGTCGACGAGAATATTATCTGCGCATCGATCCATGCCGCGCACACGAATTCAACCAGCCTGATCTTATATGCCATTTCGAATTTCACTTTCACGCGCGCATACACTTGCGTGTGTGCGGTTGTTCATCGCGCAACACATGTACGTACATATGTGCAACAATGGTACACTCGAAAAAAGTCATAGTTGACGTGACATTCACAGGTGCATGCACAGACAGCACGATTATGACGACATGCGTGTACACTTGCAGGAATGGCAAGGCGGCTGGCGCAAGCGCACTGCTGGTGCCAGTCACGACGACGCACGCTGACAGTGAACGACGACACGCGCTGCTGACAGCCGCCGTGCAGTGGGACGCTGCGGCAGCTGCTGCCACCGCCGCGCATCGCTGCGCCACCGCCGCAACCGGCCAGCCGAACACTGCCTACGTGTGCATCGAGTGCGAGAAGTCGTTCAACACCGAGAGGTCCGTTGTTGGCCATTTCCTTATTGCGCGTATGACCACTCCATTGTCAGCCCCGAAACCGCAACTCCGTGACGCACGCACATCCAATATATTCCGTTTCACGTTTCGTTTCACGCCTTTGCTGGCGAGTTTTTTTTGTTCGATTCACTTTCGATTTTCGTCATGCAGAACTTTTGTGTGCGCGTATATGTGCTATATGCCGTGTTGAATGTTGCGTATCGCTAATCGATTCCACATAACCAATCCTTATCATACCTGTTGCACACTTCACACATGTATACACGCGCAATACACATTTGCTATTTTTTTCTCTCGATTTCTCGTGTCACTTGCATAAGTGGGTGAGATTGGTCAGTTTTTTTTTCGACCGTCGATTGGCCTTTCCAAAAATGCACAAAAGTCAGTCTTGTTTTTCAGAAGTTGAGAGATTCTCCAGAGATAAGTATTTGTTATCTGCAGCGCCTTTGAACTTTAACCCAAAGTTACAGATGATGATAAGCAATCTTTGAAGTTCGTGCAGATATACTGTTTGTGACCCTTTGCTTGTTTGCCACTCGGTCTTTATATAACAATGCTCGCCTGGGCCAGGTGCGCTCATTCAAGGATAATTTCAGAGATTCTAAAACTGCAGTACATTCAAAGAATTCAAACTTTTCCAATTTCTATACATCTGTCTCGGTTGGAACTGTAGCACCTCTCAACCGGACTAGCACTAAGGTGAGCCTACGTATCCTTGGGTTCACACCAATCGCCATCATTGGACGATTCAAAATGTCGTTCATGTTCGATCGCCAATTTGCAGCGCCCTAAAGCAGCACGCGCACATCCACAGCAGCGTCAAGCCGCAGTACACGTGTGCGCACTGCGACAAGGCGTACACACAGTTCTCGAATCTGTGCCGACACAAGCGACTGCATCAGACCACTGCCACTGCCGCACAACAGCAAGCTGCTGCTGGTGCACTTGGTTGGTGTCGGGTCGCGCAGGTTTAGCTGGGTTATGGTGTGCTTTCAAGAACTTGTATCGTGCTCTGTTTTTTTTTGAAAACAAGCCTGACAGACAATTCTTTAAACTCCGTTCCGACTTCAATGCGACCTGATCAACGGCGGTTGCGCTTGTCAATTGCGCCCACACTATCACCATTTGAAGTCCAGTGTTGCCGGGTCAGACTGCCGGAAAGCGCCCCAATCTCTTTATAGGCACGCCGGTCAGCACGAACAGCACGGAAGACGACCGGCACAAGAGTACGCCGAAGCACGAGTGCGCGTCGTGTTGGCACAGATTCGCGAGCGCCTCGGCGTTGCACGCGCACGAGCGGCAGTGTCCGGCGGCGATGGCGTCCGCCGCGTACCAGCAGCACCAGGCGGCTGCGTTCGGCTCGCTGCTCACCATTCCGCGGCCGTATCTCGACTTTCTGCACGCCTCCGCGTCGGCGCCCGTCTTCAATCCGTTCGGCGCCACGTCGGCCGCCGCAGTGATTGGTCGGTGATTGAACTGATTTTGAACGGTGCCATTTTGAGTTTCGTTGTTGATGGACTGGCACTGCGAAAATGAATGCGTTGAAAACGGTGGCTTTGGCGCGCTGGTGTTGCTTCGTAGATGTGCAGCACAGAGACGACGGGTGAAGTGACGCTTCGAACACTGACAGGGAGAGTTATGTATGCTTGTAGAAACATCAATGTATCGGATGCCTCTAGGACAGAGAGCAGCTGATGGAGGCTGTCTCGCTCACGTGATTAGCCCACGGAATGGCATAAGCCATCCATTCCCCGAAATATACCAAATTTTGGCACATACGCTGATCGTAGCGCTCCAAATCTGTGAAACAAACAAAAATATTAAAAACCACAACAACATTGATTTCATCTGCAGCGCACGCGAATGCGCACCAAGCGAGCCAAAGCAGCCAGCCACCGTCGCACCAGCCGCAGCCGCAGCGTCGCCGCGCCGACAGCGCTCACAACAAGCTCGGCTCGGATGGCGAGAAGTCACCGCAGAGCAGCGGTCAGCCGTCGACGCAGTCCGAGCAGAGTCCGCACTCGCCTAGTCTCCCGCATTCACCCCCCACCACGACCGTTTCGCCGCTATCGAACCAGAATCCGCAGAAACTTTTGTCCTATCCACACGGAGCGACCGTGAAATCGTCGAATTCCACTGAGAAGCTGAACAGTACAAGTCACGATGGCGTCGCGGAACCGATGGCGCTGGATCTGCGCATCGACAGTAAACGCCATAAGCTGCACCACAAGCAGTCCGGTCTGATGTGTGCCAGCACGCCGTCCACTATATCGGCAAAGGATGTGATCAGTGCACTCATGAAGAACAATCCGACCACCGCCGAGATGTTGATGGCTAGCAAAGCGACTAGCAATAATGCTACCTCAACGTTGATGAACAGTCGACCGCCGAGTGGCCACGCCGTGGTGTCGTCGTCCACCGGGGCACAACAACAACAACAAGAGAAACACCAACCGCAGCAACACAAACAGCAACAACAGCAACTGCATCATCACCACCAACAACAACAGCTAATGTCGATGTCCAGACATGCGCTGCTTGGTGCCGCCGGCTTTGCGGGCCTGCCGCCTTCGCTGTTCACGGCCGGACTGATCAACTCGATGACGCAGCACACAGGTAGAGAGAAAGTACAATGGGCAACCACTGGAAATACAGTCGGTGTCGAAAATAACGTTTCTCAAACAATACTGGAAATACAGTCGGTGTCGAAAATAACGTTTCTCAAACAATAAACATCGTTTTATATCTTTTTTATCGAAAATTCTATATTTTGTCTGCTATGGCGTTTTTCGGCAAATGATTTTGGTTTCAACACATCGACCGACAGAATAGCACATTACATTTTTCCATTTACACATTTTCTGTGCGCACGTTTTTCACGCAGGATACAGCACAGTCAGTAGCTGGCACAAAACACGGGAAACTGAGTCAGACATCGCTCATTGGAGCTGCACGGGAATGCTGGGCTGACTTGTGCTTGGAAATTATTTCAACAACTAGGGAGGGAGACGGGCTACATGGTATTTACAATAATAGAAAGGTATCGCAAATCTTTCTAAATAGCCTCAAACACAATTTCACAACTTTCCAGCGTTGCCGAATCGTGCCGTTCCGCCGAGCGCCGCGGTAGTCGCAGCGTCCACCGACCGCAGCGGGCAGTTCCACCAGCACCAATCGAACCCGCATCTGACCGCACCGTCGGCGGGCGGCGCCTCCAGCGACCGCGACCGTAGCAGCGCAGCGGCCGGCAAATCCAAGGACCGTTACACGTGCAAATTCTGCGGTAAGGTCTTTCCACGGTCGGCGAATCTGACACGGCACCTTCGGACGCACACCGGCGAGCAGCCGTACAAGTGCACCTACTGCGAACGGTCGTTCTCGATTTCGTCCAATCTACAGCGCCACGTACGCAACATTCACAACAAGGAGAAACCGTTCCGGTGTCATCTGTGCGACCGGTGTTTCGGTCAGCAGACGAATCTCGACCGTCATTTGAAGAAGCACGATTACGATGGCGCGTTGCTCGGTGGGGCGACCGTCGGTTCGGTGTCGCCCCATCCGACCGCGATCACTGGCAGTTCAACGCAATTGTTGATGGGACAACTGAACAACAACAATGCCAACAATAATAACACCGGCGGCAACAAGAGCGCCAGCAGCTCGCCGGGTGGTGGCATGGTGAAGCCGGACTCGTCCGGCAGTCCGGAGCAGACGCCGTCCACTCTGCCGCCGCATGCCGCCGCGTTCACGTTGCCGCACACGGCCGATTCGCTGACGTTCAACGCCGCCGTGCAGTCGTTGTTCCCGACGGCCGCCACGTTTCTCACGGCGCAGAAGTTCGCCGAGAAATTCGCTGTTGGCAGATAAAAAGGGTGAATAATAATGTTTTTTTGGATTGCTGAATACAATTGCAGTATAATTCGTCGCCGCGCTTTTTTGGCAATCGCGATCTCTCTCTTATCAATATCGATGTTTAAACACTGTTTTTTCTTCTTGTAAATTTTTTGCCATCTCGAAACATGTGCAATAGTTATTCTGGTGTGCTCTGATAATGACGGAAGTTTTTTGTGAAAAAAGAGTTTTTTACTTGAGGGCACACCTCTTCTTTGGACGGCCATGACTGAGCTCCGGGAAAATCAATCACAAACTAAATGTTTTGACAGCTTATTTTAAAATTGGACATGCGCTTTTCAGCCAATGCCCAAAACACAAAATCTGTTATTCTTGCTATAATTTTACGCTGACCAATCATTTTCGTATTTATCCATAGAATTTTTGTTCATGCGAAAGTTCAAGCTTGGTTTCCTATGTTTGATATCGATTGTGCAATAATGAAAATAAACCGAAAGTTGCAATATAATCAGTTGTCTCTAGATCAGAACTGTACATTAAACTTTCATGTTTGCGTGTTTTCTGGTTTCATAACATTCAAAATCGGTGTGTGCTTGCCGCGCCTTGTGCGATACTGATTACTGACCAAATAGAAAATCGGAGAAAAACCAAAGCAGCGTTTTTTACATTTCATGTGTCATTTTATTCCAGTTCATCTTTCGTTTGTGGAGAATTTTTAGAAATTATCCGTTTGTTTGTTGTCTTTTTGATTTTAGTTGAGCGTTTCGGTGTCAGTCTTCTTAGCAGTTGTGCAGGATAAAATTTTGTTTCATTGTGCTTCGTGTTTTGCAATATGCAAAGAAAACCTACGCTTTACTAAATAATTTGAGTTATACCAGTGTGTTTTATAATCTGTTTGTAATCCGTATATTGTGCGTAGTCTTCTTCATGTCTTTGTTCTTTTGTGGTCGTCGGATTGCTGTGAACCGTTCTTTTTTTGCGATCCATATGAAAATAACGGAACTATATATTCGCGATTATTAATAAAACATACACGTGACTGTGTGACTGTCCACATATGTTTTGGTCGTAAACGTTGAACGTCGATGACAAGAGAATAAACACGACTTCAATCTGCAAATGAACGACAAAACAGTGGTTTGATTCACCTACATATAACACACCATAGCAGAGGATATCACTGTATTCAAAAAAATCATCATGATCAGTGATACAGCAACGCTTTTAGTCGTGCTTTCCGCACTTTTCTGTTCAAGTGAGTACAGAAAGTCAAAAACGTTTTGACTTTTTTGTCAAAGTCAACTCGAACGGACAAATTCCGTTGTAATTCTTGAGTAGCTGTTGGTTCGTGAAAAAGTTGCTCGTTGGTTGGAGTAACCCCTTCAACAAGATGATTTTTCCAGTTTTCCTTCCAGTGTTCAGCGTTACTAAATTATCAACTCGACTACAACACCATTCTGTCCGGTTTAGTTTCATTTCGCGAACCCATGTGCAAAGTAACATCGAGTTGCGCAGACCAAGCAAAGTATTGAGTAACAATAACTGCAGTGGTCGTCAGTCACGTGATCGATCTAACGACGCACGCACACCCCGGCTACTACAGTCTCTGGCACACGTACGATTGCGTCGTGACGCAGTGGAGCAACTGGTCGCCGTGTTCAACGTCCTGTGACCCTGGAATCCGCAAACGATTCCGAGTGGTCAGAGAGGCTCGCGCACGGACGCACACTGTTGCGGCGTTGCCGGACGAAAGTGCGCCGCTGCAGGTTGAGTGATTGCGGCTGTGAGAAGAAATGTTCAACAAAAAAGTTAACTTTTTTGTTGAGTACATTGGTATGTACATGTACCGTATTACCTCTATTAACCCCCCCCCCCCAAATTAAACCCCCCTCCAAATTAAACCCCCCCCCAAATAAACCCCCACCTCCTCGACAAGTTTCCAAATAATCCCCCCCAAAATAAACCCCCATGGGGGTTTATTAGAAACCTGTTTGAAACACATACCTAGCGAATTCAGTGGCTGAATGCAGTGACATTGGTGAAATTGTGCTACCAAAGGCCCCAAAGGGATGAGTTAGTAGTAATTTCATCACAAAAGGCTGTTACAAAAGGAAATCTCTGTGAAAAGTAGAAGTTTCTGCGACTTTCTTGCCTGCCATGCAAGGTATTTTTGCCATTTTTCAACAAACCCCACTCCTAGAATTTGTTTGTAAATAAACCCCCCCCAAAATAAACCCCCCAAAAAATTAACCCCCACCCCCAGAAGTCGCTGAAGAAATAAACTCCCATGGGGGTTTATTAGAGGTAATGTAATACGGTATGTACCTTGTTGTTGAGTTAATCAGCGTAGGAATTGATTTAAGTGTGGTTTTTTACTTTAGATGATTCCGTGCGGTCGTGCAAAGTTGAGCGAGGCGCAGTTCTGCATGAATTTCGTGTGCCGTACGTTCTTCAAAAGATTATAGTGGACAAATAGCATTGATGCTGACCTTTTATTTTTTATTAAATGACGCTACCATCGATTTCGGAAATCCGAAGGCGCCAAACTCTGGTGGATTTCGGGAAAACAAAATGTTTACCGTTCCGTGAACCAATAGCCTTGCCACGTTGTGGAAATATTTTTAGTGCTGATTGTCTTAACACGATTTCCATTGTGGTGACCGAAAGGCGGATGACTGAGTTTTTTTTGTTGAACAACAATGAGTAGAAAGTTACTAAACACGGACAATATTAGAAAGTAAAGTGTGGCCGAATTAATGAGGCAGTCCATCAAGGCGGGATCAGGCGCAGACTAGGAGTTGTACTTTTCAAAAAATTCAACATAATTCCCAATCATATGAAAACCATTAGCTTAAAAAAACACGTCAAATTTGACATCTAATTGGGTTTCTGAACGTCGTCAAATTTCGCGCGCTGCTTGCATCCTGAAAAAAGCTGCCATGTTTACTCGGCCATTCCGTACATGGTCAGTTCGTTTGAATGTAACACAGACGAGACGTGCGGTGCGAGAAAGTGCCCGGTCGAGGAGCGATGCCTGGCAGACGAGGCGGCACACGACGACGAACACGACGAGCGTCTGCAGGTGCGTTGCTTCTGTCGTGCTGCATACGCGCGAAACACACGCACGAAACTCTGCGAAGGTTGGCCTTTGTTGTGTGTTCAGGCGAATTCGAAATGAAAAAATGAAATAAAAGTGATCTACTTGGATGTAACAGTCCCTCTGGACATTACAGCTCACACATTCAGCTAATTACCTGCTCACTCTCGCGCACTTATCTTTTCTATCGGAAACGGCATTTTTTGTGAAACAGATTGATTTTATATTTTCCAGATCACCGGAACTTTAAAAAACAGCGATTGTGAATTTATGTTCCAGAAATCGCACCCGGTTACAATGCTGGCAGTTTGTTCGATTTCGACAGTTTGTAGTGCGTTTGAAGCAATTCGTTTGATAAACGAATCTAAAGATTTGATTGAAAAAAATTGATAAACTCAATAATCAATTATTGTTTCATGCTCGAGTGTTTGGAAAGTCAAATTTCTGTGAAAACACAGGTGATATTGTTTTAAAATGATATTATCACTTCTGCTCTAAGCCTCTGGGAAAAGGAAAACAAACTGCGCTAATAATATGGCGTGGGACGGTTTGTTGAAGAAAAAAAATCATTTGCGATATCGTGAAGATTCATCATAACGGTTGCTGCGCCTTTTTCACTGGTCTCCATTGGCAACCCAGACTCAGCCACTCAAGTTCTTTCTAATGCTCACAAACACTCTCCGCCATCCGTGGACGCGCTTGTTTAGAGGCAAATAAGACAAAACAGGGCGGTATATTGTTAGCATCTCATTTGCATTACTTCTCACGGGACGCTGAATCAGAGACAGTCTCACTTTACTTTTCTCTAGCCATGACCGCCAGCTTTAAGACTGAAAATAATTCAACGTCAACAATGGCGTTTTATTGAGTGATGTGTTTTTAGCTGGTTTTTTCTTGCTTTTGCTGTTTCTATCGCTCAATCATGAGCACCCAATTCGTACTGGAGGATGTTATCTCGCCAGCACACCGACGACTTGGCTGGGGCAGGTTTGACAAAGAATCAATTTTTCTATTTGGATTATTTTTGTCAACAAACAAATGATAGTTTCACTTTTTATTGGAGTTTCTTTAGAGTTTTCCGTTTTTTCGAAACGAAACGGAAAAGCGGCGTTGAAGAAAATAATTAGCGCGTCAAGGCGGATTGATTCAAACTTGAAGCTGATCTGATTTTTTTGCCAACTGTGGCTAGTCCGTGGTCTGAAAAAGCGGAATCTAAAATTGCCCCGGGTCAATTTCCCCCTCATTTTTAGAACTGAACTGAATGGTTCTGGCATAGAGAATGATATGAATGGTAACAAACAAATGAACAGGCGTTGGATGACCTACAGCACTTCACAAAAGAGCCATTTCCAATTGTGATTCACACAAACAATTCATCCGCCGAGGATTGAACCGCGCGAGCGTTCGGATTGCAAAGCCGACGCGCTATCCACTAGGCCATCAGCGCGCAGCCCGTTTTCTCGCACAGATTCCAGCCGGACTGGCTGCAGAAGCTACACAACGCGCGCTGGCTGGTGTTCGCGTTGGTGCTGTGCGCGATCGTGCAGTCGCTGCTGATTCACTCGGTCATTCCAATCTCGCTGACAACGCTCGAGCGACGCTACAAACTGTCGAGCGTGCAGATGGGCGTCTTTGCGTCCGCCTATGATCTGGCCGTGCTCGCGTGCCTCATACCGGTAACGCATTTCGGCGAACGAGGTCAGAATGGGAAACATGAAGCGCGGAATGGAATGATGATGTGCAACGCAAGAAACAAACTTTCCAATAGTTCTTTCTGGTGCTTGAGACAACTGAGAAACGCACGATACGCAACGTTTCACACAACGCAGTCTCAGAAGGATTGAAGCGACACAAAAGCTTACACAAAACGTTTCACAGAACTCATCTCAGAGCTTCATCTCCATGAAACAGATAAAAGCGTGAAACGTTGCGTCGACCTGCTCGTTGGTTGAAACGTTATGTGAAACATTGTGTACACTGAGGGGGTCAAATGATCACGTCAAAAGGGGTTTCGGCAGTCAAAAAGATCCGGATTCCAAGCAGTTGAGCGATAGATTTACCTGTTGAAGCTCTTAGTGGTGACAAACGGCGTAGGCCCAACCAACCACTTTGACAACCAGGACACAAAGGGCGATGGCTAACGGGCGGCATGGTGATCATGGCGATCGGTTCGATCATCTGTGCGTTGCCGCAGCTGTTAGCCGGACCGTACAGAGGCTACAATCTGAACACGACACAGTTAGACGAGACTGACGTGTGCAGCAGTGATGCAGGTTGGCAGATGACTGGAAAAATGATTTGTAAGTACACAGAGACTGTAGCGCAGTTGTACGACTTCTGTCTTCCGTTCTGTAGGTGGGAAGTTCGAACCCCGCTGTGGATAAGACACATAATAGAAAAACTAAAGTGAGCAATAACATCTAATGGTCTGCTCCCTCCAGATTCCAGAGCCGAGGGTATTGGGCTCGGGGCAGTCTTGCCCGTTTCCGCTGAAGTTTGGTACCTTATGCTTTCCGGAACCGGTTCACGAACTATTAAAAAAAGCAAAGTGTCAACCAAACAATGAGTTCGTTGACTACATTCAGTTTTACAAAAATCGACTGATCACTGAACCAACAGCCACCTTTTTTCAGCAACCCTATCTGCTGCCAACTTGAGTGATACGGTCGTAGCGAACGACGATGGTCTGTTCATCGGACCGAACGCGAGTTGGTTCTATTTCTCGCTGCTGCTGATCGGCAACTGTCTGCACGGCATCGGCGCAACGCCGATCTGGACGCTCGGAGTGACGTATCTCGACGAGAATGTCACGCAAGAGGCGTCGCCCATGTATCTTGGTGGGCGCGTGAACATCCGAAAAACCACACAAATCACAAAAAACAGAAATTTTAAGAATGGGCCGAACGGTTCTGCTTTTGAGCATCTGGAATTTTTTGAAAGTTTGATTAAACTGTTGTGCGGTGTGCCTATTCTTGTACTAATTTGAATTGTCGGGCCCGGCTTCGGACCTCTGACAGGGCGAGCCTGGCTTTGGGTCTCTGTTTGGATCTGTCTCCGGGATTCCACCTTTTATGCGCGACAACACACGTCGTTGCACACGCATTGAAATGTGACCGTTTTCCATTCTGCCACAGGCGTGTTCTTCGGCTGCAGCTTGATTGGCCCCGTGATCGGCTACCTCGGCGGCTCGGCAATGTTGCGCGTCTACGGAGACTGGATGACAGTCGAACAGTCGGAGTGGGGGGCTTTTGAAAATGACTTTTTTCAGCGAACAACTGCATGAACACGTCAAATGGCAAAACTGTGGGTGTATAGAATGAGGTATCCATCGATTTCAATCTCAAACAGCATAAGCGTTCATGATCTTCTATTGAAAAATAAACGCTGCAGAAAAACTTTGAAGGTTCGTGTCGAGACCGAATAGAGCAATTGCCGTACTATGTCGACCGCTCACAGTTTTATGATTTGACCATAAGATCGAATCTAATCGTCGATCTTGATTAAAGCCAATCATTATTTCACGAGCAGAATCCTGATCACGCCGGAGCATGCGAGCTGGTACGGTGCCTGGTGGATGGCGTTCTTGCTGGCAGCCGCACTCGCTTTCGTCGCTGCATTCGTCATGTCCGCGTTCGCACGACGACTGCCCGGTGGGGTACTGTAGTTGCAGTTGCGCCTGGCATGGCACCACTGAAAAATCAAGTTCAAAATCAAATATTCGCTGTTTCAAAATATCAAAGACCACTGTTTCGCTGATGTTTCAGCCGGACATAACATCCGTCTGCGCTGGTCATCATTTTTGATTGGGCTGTGCAGCCCGGGCCTTGTCGTACTGACGAGAGCCTGGGGGCCCGCGGTATACGCTTACCAGGCGAAACCGCACGAAACAGTGCTTGCACTAGTTGTAATTCATAATAGCTTGACAGTTGTGACGCAATGAGCTGCGGTGGAACGGCCGTGCGTTTACCGCCACGTGATGCCATGATGCGCGGCGAACATTGTGGCAAATCTGCCTACCGTATGCCAGCAGGCGCACATAGCGCGTTTCACACGGTCTCATCGCAATCATTCATGGTCAATTCTCCATTCAGATGCGCCACCGGAAAACGCCGTGCTCGACCTCGCGTCGAAAATCCAGTTTGCGAACAATCGTGCTGAGTTGTGGCACGGCGCACAGGCTAGTACTTTGGCATGTTTTTTCTCAACTTAAGCGGCATTCATGAAGCAGCATTTAGTGACGCGCAGCTGTGTTATAACATAGATATGCGGTCACTAAATACTGCTTCATGAATGCCCCTTTATTTTTTTCAAACTATGAGGCAAACTCAGTTTTTAAGTTTTCATTTCAGACAATTTTCAACTCCACAACGTACGTCTTTTTGTGCATGGTCGAGATCTTGGAATCCGTGTTGTCGACTGGTGTCGTGAACTTTTTTCCGAAGCTACTCGAAAGTTTCTTTCAGTTTTCGCCCAGCGTCGCTTCCGCGATTACCGGTGTGATTTATGGCTGTTTACCGTGCTTTTTTATAAAAAGCCTAATAAATAATTCATGAACTCCAATCAAATTTTTGTCTTCATGAAGTTCGTTACAACATAATTCCGCCATATTTTACACGCCAATGAAAAGTGTGCAAATAAGTGTTCGGTGTCCTGTCTGCCTGGGTGTCCCGCGCGTGGTGTCCGTAAAAGTGGCAACACCACACTCGGCACCCTGGTCTTTTGGTCCGCTTTTGTTTTCGGAACACCATGCATTTTATGTGTACTTCCGTGGTACACCCTGGCGGACAGGACACCGGACACCTTTTTAGCGTGATATTTTGAGAGAATGATCATGCGGATGCGCGAGCGAGCGCCAGCGAGCGGACAGCGCATCACGCATAATATGAGCCGTTATCCCCTCGCGCGCTTTTTTCAAATTTGCTCGCTGCGTCCTGCGAGCATAGTATAAGCCACAAACTTGGTTCCGTGCACACGAAACGAACACCCAAAGTTGTGCTTGGAGCCGCGAAAAAATTTTTATCCGACTACTTTTCATACGCTGTAGACACGAAAAACCTATTCTGAAAACAGTGTTACTTCTTTCCCTTTGTCCTTTTTTTTCAGGTATGTAATCAACATGTGTTCGCCCTTTCAATTTTTGCCTGCGACACTTTCACAGTCGAACAAAAATGTTCCCTGGGGTAATTCCACCCGGAGATTTTGAAAATTGGGTTAATTTTTTACCCCGACCCTGTTTTTGGGTAAAAATTGGGCATTTTTAATTGTTCGGAGGGTTTTCACCTGGTTTTAAGTGTTCGCCCTTTCAATTTTTAGCTGGGACACTTTCACAGTTGAACAAAAATGTTTCCTAGGGTAATTTCATCCGTATTTTTTGAAAATTTAGTTAATTTTTTTGCCCGGGCACTTTTTTGAGTCAAAATTGTGCATTCTTTGAAAGTTCGTAGCATTTTGACTGGGTATCAGTTTTTCACTCTTACAAATTTTGTCTGAGCTGCGAAAAATAGTAGGAAAAAGGTCTAGTCCGTAGTAATTCAATGCGCTGATCACGGATTTTGGGTTAGTTTTCTTACGTGAGCAACTCTAGATGCTGAATCGTGACGATTTCGGGCGAATCGGCCGTCGAAATTGGCGAAATCGGTCCAGAAACGAAAAACAAGAAAAGATTGTTTTCCAGGGTAATTCAATGCGCTGATCACGGATTTTGGGTTAGTTTTCTTACGTGAGCAACTCTAGATACCGAATCGTGACGATTTCGGGCGAATCGGCCGTCGAAATTGGCGAAATCGGTCCAGAAACGAAAAACAAGAAAAGGGTGTTTTCCAGGGTAATTCAATGCGCTGATTACGGATTTTGGGTTAGTTTTCTTACGTGAGCAACTCTAGATACTGAATCGTGACGATTTCGGGCGAATCGGCCGTGGGAATTGGCGAAATCGGTCCAGAAACGAAAAATAAGAAAAGGATGTTTTCCAGGGTAATTCAATGCGCTGATCACGGATTTTGTGTTAGTTTTTTATGTGAGCAACTCTAGATACTGAATCGTGACGATTTCGGGCGAATCGGCCGTGGAAATTGGCGAAATTGGTCCAGAAATGAAAAACAAAAAAAACGGTGTTTTCCATGGTAATTAAATACACTGATCACGGATTTTGTGATAGTTTTTTCATGTGAGCAACTCTAGATACCGAATCGTGACGATTTCGGGCGAATCGGCCGTGGAATTTAGTGAAACCGGTCCAGAAATGAAAAACAAGAAGTCGGTGTTTTCTATGGTAATTCATTGCGCCGATCACGGCTTTTGGGTCAGTTTTCTTATGTGAGCAATTTCTAGGTACTGAATCGTGACGATTTTGGGCGAATCGGCCGTAGAAATAGCATAGACGAAATTGCCCTAAAAACGAAAAATGAAAAACCTGAGTTGTGTGCCCAACGTATTGTGATTTTGGTCCGACCTTCGGGGCTTATGTAAAAGTCAGAATATTATCTAAAAATGCGGGAGACGCATATAAAAGGAGGAATATGGCCTTGTGTAAGCAGTGAAAGACTTGGCTCGACAACCTTTTCAAGTCTCTGATGTGGTACACACGGATACAAGTACATAAGAGTCATATTTTTGCGCCGTTTATTTTTTATTTAGGTTGCAAGTGGCAACCCTCGTACATTGTAGACAAATGAAACTTTCACATTTGCCTTTTTCTAGCATTTAGCGACCTCTAAAACCACTAAAATAACGATCAGACTTTAGATCGCTGACACTGGTTTGCACAAAGTGTATCGCAGAGGCATTGGGAACGCAAGGTCTCCTTCTGTGGCAATGACTCACCGGTTTATCCTGGCACAAGAGTTTGGTAAAAAGGGTGAAAATCAACGGAAGACAACACTTTTTGCACTGGTGCTGCTGTATGCACAGCGGTGCGTACGTTAGCAACAACGATAAAGCTACATGCAGCAATGTTTTGCAATCTCTGATGTTTCTGTTTTTTGCACAGAATTTACAGTATAGCCGATTAAACATGGCAGCTTTTTTCAGGGTGCAAGGAGCGCGCGAATTTTGAATAAAAGAAAAAGAAGTTCAGAAACCAAATTGTATGCCAAATTTGACGCGTTTTTTAAGCTAATGGATTATCCGTATTATTCTGTTCATTCTTTCTCCCTTGCACACATGATTGGAAATTATGTTGGCATTTTTGAAAAAGACAACTCCTAGTCAGCGACTAATCCCGCCTTGACGGACTGCCTCATTTATTCGGCCATGCTGTTCAGAATTTCGCACATGATGTGATTTTAGACTAAACTGAAGAGGACAATTGAAAAATATCTAGATAACTTCAAAATTTTTACGCTTTTCAACAAGCTTGTAAACAACAAACGCGGCGCAAAACTATGACTCTTATGTACTTGTATCCGTGTGTACCACATCAGAGACTTGAAAAGGTTGTCGAGCCAAGTCTTTCACTGCTTACACAAGGCCATATTCCTCCTTTTATATGCGTCTCCCGCATTTTTAGATAATACAAACATGCGCCATGTGGCAGGAAGCACGCTGGTGCCTGCAGCAGTGGCCGGCAACATCGTCGGAGGCTGGCTGACCAGACGCCTGCATCTCGACTACCCGGCAATGCTGCTGCTGTCGATTCTCGCGGACACGGCCACCATTCTGTTCGGCGGATGTTTCCTGTTGTACTGTCCGGTGGGCAAACTCGCCGGTGTCACGCACCCGTATACGCACTCTTATGACTTGAAGTGAGAATTTAAAGGAAACATTGTCTACAGAGAAATTTTATTGGAATTATTGTCATGAGTTAACGTTTTTGACAGCGGAATATTGAAATGATTGTCGCCCATTTCAATTACTCTTGTCTCTTGTGAGCCTTTTTTGCTAGTTAGTGCGCAGTGTTTCACCGTTTACCACTTTTTATTAACGTTGCTAACAACGTGACGGTACAACATGGCATCAAAAATTGCAGAGTAAAACCTATCGTGATCCAATAGCAATGTTTCTTTACGACAATTCTAGTTCTCCAGCCGATTCGTCATCAGAGAACTTCACATTGCGACACGAGTGCAATCGCAACTGCGGCTGTTCGCAGTCAATGTGGATGCCGGTGTGTGATGTCCGCTCGGGTGTCTCGTATTTTTCTGCCTGCTATGCGGGTTGCCAACAAAAATGGGTAAGTAGCTTTGATTTTGAGTTTCAGAAGATTGAAACCAGACACTGAGAAGTTATTTCTCAACTAAATAGTCTACAAATTTGTTATTGCTATTGTTGATTTATTCAAACGTGTCCGGACTAAAATGACGTCATTTGCTTTAAAAACGCCCGTTTGTCAAAGTACAAGCACTAAAATTTCAGTTTGGTGTGACTGATTCGACATTCACCATTTATGTACGGGAAGAAATCGTACATGTACAGAAAGTCTGATTTGCTGTGAACGACAAGCGCCAGTGGGATACGTTTAAAAAAATAAGTCATACTACAAACTATGCACTGGTTGCACTGGTTACTCAATAAAATTGTTGAGTAACCAGTGTATATAACCAACCGGTGGTTTGTGACTCAACAAATTTGTCGAGTGTTTTGTTGAGTAATATTTCACCAACTCAACATGGAATGGACTTTCAGGCAGAGTCGTACTCGAACTGCAGCTGTGTGGACGTTGATCAAGAAGAGCAATCGTCAAGCATTTTGAGCGCCGGGTCCGTCATTCCGGGCGCCAGCGAAGTGCACGCCGGCTTCTGCGAATCGAGTTGCTCATTGGCGATACCGTTTCTGATAATTTTCGCGAGCTACGTTTGTGTCGGCTTCATCAGCTATGTGCCAATCCAAGAATCGGAACTTCGGTGAATGCTTTTCAGTTTTACCAGTCGACTTTTTGTGAACGCATTTCTTGTTTTTGATGCAACGCCTTGTTGTTTGCAGAGCAGTGCCATTCCACCAGCGGTCACTTGCGTTCGGAATCCGGTGGATTTTCATTCGTATCCTGGGTAAGTTACTCGTGAAAAATTGGAAAAAATTGCAGCTTGTTTTCTTCATGTGTGGCGTTGAAAGCCGCCAGCTGTCTCTGCAGGTTTCTCGAAAATTATTAATTCAAAGAGCTTGCAGTTATCAGAAAAGTTTAGTTGATCTCATGAATTCTCATGATCACAGGAACGATACCGGGCCCAATTATTTTCGGTCGCTACATTGATGCAGCATGCTTATCGTGGCAAATTGACGAACCGCATAGCGTTTTGGAATGTGCCTTATACGACAATGAACGTCTGTCGTTCATCATTATAGTAGTCGGTATGTTGAAAATGAAAAAGTTTCAAAAAGCCATAATCGGTGCCAGTTGAGCCACTGAGAATGTAACCAGAACACTTCTTTTCTATGCAAAGGAACGCCGTTGAAGTTGTTGACAATATTCTGTTTGTTCGTCGCGTGGCATTACGGACGCAAGAGGCAAGTAGTCATTCCGCTCAACGAAGGCATACCGCTTGAGACGCTCACGAAACAACAAAACGGCACTAGTGACACGGCGTCGAAGCCCGTAAGAGTGGTTACATGTTGTTTTTTACTTTTATCAATTCAAGTGTATAGTGTGCTGTATTTTATAAGCTGGTAAAAGTACCACTTGTAGTGCGAATATACCTAAAAATAAAGTTATTGCAGTGAAAAGTCAAAGAAAACAAAATCTAGTGTAAAAACGTTATGCAACGTTTTTAACGCAAACGTGCTTTAGAGATAGGAGCTGGAAATGTCACGTAATGTCTCATGCAAATTTTTGCTTCCGCCACCCATAATAACATAGGTACATTGCGCGTTACATTCAACGTCGCTTTAAATGTTGCACTAAATATTGCGTTAAACGTTGTGTTGAACGTTGCGCTAAAAGTTGCGTTACATAGCCTCAAATGTTGCATAAAACGTTGCACAAAATGTCGAATTGAACATTGCGTTAAATTTTGCATTAAATATTATGTTGAACGTTGCGTAAATGTTGAGTCAAAAGTTGCATTAAACGCTACATTGAAGTTGTGTTAAACGTTGTTAAAAGTACGAAAAATATTGCGTTAAATGTTGTGGTTAACGCACCGTTTAATATTCCTTTAAACGTTGCGTTAAACGTTGGGTTTAATGATGCGCTAAACGTGGCGTTAAAATGTTCCACTAAACGTGGCGCTGAACGTTGCGTTAAACTGTGCGTAATGACTGTACAAGGTTGCGTTAAACGTTGCGTTTAACGTCGCTTAAAACGTCACGTCAACCGTCAAATAACGTTTTCTCAGTGTTTCTATTATCAGATTGACGATCACGAAGCACCGCTGTCGCCGTCAGCTGGCGATGGCGGAAAAGAAGACGAGATGGACGTGGTGACAAATGGCGAACAAGCGACGCCAGTCTTCACCGAGACGACAGTGACCTACGTCAGGCCAATCGACGATCCATTCGACTCGGATCAGGAGCAGAATCCGACGAGCGAGAAACAGCACAAACACACGCGCACACACTTGCACCATCAAGCCGTCAGCAAAGTGCCAAAATTACCGCCGTTGCAATGACAAAAATATTCAAGCCAAAGAATAAAAATCAACGTTATAATTTGTGATGCGATTTTTTGTGACTTGTGCTGCGCATAGCCGGTATTTTAATTTTATTATCTGCTCAGTATAACAAAGAAAGTTACATATGATGTGACACCCACACCGGGAATAAATAAAAAATATTACGAAACAGCGTTAAACATACTGTATAGCACGATTGTTCAGTTTGATTTTCCACTCTCAGTAACGCATTCAAAAACGTATTGGTACATACATTCATACAAACGAAACAACTAAAAACTTGTGGCAAAAATGCCTGGGTACTGAAAAACACTTGATAAGGATTCATAAAATGCTGTTGTCGTTTAGTAAGAAAGTACATTGTATCATAGGAACGAAACACAAATCAGGAGATAAACTTGCCAAACAAAATAAGGAAAACGATCCGCGGTCTAAAAACAATTCTTTTTATACCCATTAGCCTTTGTTGTTGTTTTTTTAAATGAAACGATTATTTCATAGAAATCTCCTTCTGAAATAGGGACCAATGTTAAGTGGATTACTTAACAGTTGTAGGCGTATAATAGAATAAAAATCAATCGAAAACACAAACAAATGATGTTATTCGGACGATTTTTACAAATGTTGATTTAATTAAATTTTTCGAAAGCAGAACACACGTAAAGTTGAAGATTGCTTTTCATTGAAAATCCAGTGGCCTATACACAAAACGTAAATGCAGTATAAAATGTTTCACAAAATGTAAATGGATCTGGAAGGTATCAATTGAAAAATACAGCGCAAAAACCAACTATATATCAGCCAATCTGTGAAATGACTATTTTATTAAACTCTACTCCCATTTATTATCTTACAACTGAACATTGATTTGAAACAACAACAAGGGAACGGACAAAACAACAGCTAGCATTTGCAGCCATATCACATGTGAAATCAAACGAAAACGATATCTCACACGCTCGCCTACAAACATAAATAAGCTGAAATAAAATAAACATTTTCTTCTTAATACTGTAATATAATCCTTGAAAACAATGTCAAAACGGTTAAAAAAGTTCGGTATAAATCAATTATAAGTTTTTGTTTGTAAAAACTACCTTGTGAATTCTGCTAACCGAAACTGCTCACGGACAGCGATCTTTGAATGGCAAATAAATTTTTGAAAAATGACATTTTCATACGACAAAAGAGTCCGTTGCAGTTCACGATACTAAGGCTAATAACAAGTCAACAATATTAAAAAAACTGTACAGTACAACGCTCGGTGTTCTCACTCATAGAGCTTGTCTTGATTGCTTCAAAAGTCACTCCCGATTGATTGATGAAAAAATACAGTGAGCAGCGTATATCTATGTAGGCTTGATTGAACATCTACTGAAAAGAATATCCAGCGACGTATACGACGATGTATACTCTGACGTATTGTATAGAACGTTGTGCATAACGACGTATACAACGACGTATACAACGACGTATACAACGACGTATACAACGACGCATACAATGACGTATACAACGACGTATACAACGACGTATACAACGACGTATACAACGACGTATACAACGACGTATACAACGACGTATACAACGACGTATACAACGACGTATACAACGACGTATACAACGACGTATACAACGACGTATACAACGACGTATACAACGACGTATACAACGACGTATACAACGACGTATACAACGACGTATACAACAACGTATACAACGACGTATACAACGACGTATACAACGACGTATACAACGACGTATACAACGACGTATACAACGACGTATACAACGACGTATACAACGACGTATACAACGACGTATACAACGACGTATACAACGACGTATACAACGACGTATACAACGACGTATACAACGACGTATACAACGACGTATACAACGACGTATACAACGACGTATACAACGACGTATACAACGACGTATACAACGACGTATACAACGACGTATACAACGACGTATACAACGACGTATACAACGACGTATACAACGACGTATACAACGACGTATACAACGACGTATACAACGACGTATACAACGACGTATACAACGACGTACGACGTACGACGTATACTACGACATATACAACGGCGTATACAACGACGTATACAACGACGTATACAACGACGTATACAATGACGTGTACAAAGACGTATACAACGACGTATACAACGACGTATACAACGACGTATACAACGACGTATACAACGACGTATACAACGACGTATACAACGACGTATACAACGACGTATACAACGACGTATACAACGACGTATACAACGACGTATACAACGACGTATACAACGACGTATACAACGACGTATACAACGACGTATACAACGACGTATACAACGACGTATACAACGACGTATACAACGACGTATACAACGACGTATACAACGACGTATACAACGACGTATACAACGACGTATACAACGACGTATACAACGACGTATACAACGACGTATACAACGACGTATACAACGACGTATACAACGACGTATACAACGACGTATACAACGACGTATACAACGACGTATACAACGACGTACGACGTACGACGTATACTACGACATATACAACGGCGTATACAACGACGTATACAACGACGTATACAACGACGTATACAACGACGTGTACAAAGACGTATACAACGACGTATACAACGACGTATACAGCGGCGTATACAACGACGTATACAACGACGTATACAACGACGTATACAACGACGTATATAACGACGTGTATATGGACGTATGCAACGACGTATAAAACGACGTATAGAATGATGTATACAACGACGTATACAACGACGTATGCAACGACGTATACAACGACGTATACAGCGGCGTATACAACGACGTAAACAACGACGTATACAACGGCGTATACAACGACGTATACAGCGGCGTATACAACGACGTATACAACGACGTATACAACGACGTATACAACGACGTATACAACGACGTATACAACGACGTATACAACGACGTATACATGGACGTATACAACGACGTATAAAACGACGTATACAATAATGTATACAACGATGTATATATCTTCTAAAATGCTTTGAGAAGTTGTGACGCTATCATTATACATACACCCTGTACTATTATTGCATGCCGTTGATCAACATACACTCCGTTGTATGTATATTGTCTTCAGTGTGCATCACAAGTGGAATATAGTGATTGGCTTCCAAGAAGTTTTCCCTGCTACTGTAGGTGATAGAGTAAGAGAGAACAAAACTACAATAGATCGTGCGATACGACAGCATCAGTTCTGCAACCAGCAATTATGACACGTACATTAAATGTACCAAAAGTTTGACAATTCAGTACAGGGTGTCCCAAAAAAACATAACAAAAGTAAATAGCTCGTGCGGCCGACAGGTTGCACGTGAAGCCGTGAAATTTGAAACACTTTTAGAAATAAGGAACACATTTTGTGTGTTTAAATTTTATCCCGAAATTTCACTTTTTCAATAATATTGCAGAAATTATTTTTACGCAGAAATGCGTAAAAACTCAAAAATCACCTAACTTCAGCATTTTGACTCAGGATAATCATCGTTGTCGTCATCGAGATTCACATATGGCAGTGTCGCAAGTTCATCTTAAGCTTCGTCTTCAGTGTCTTGTCCGCAGCGAGGTTCGAACTTTCCACCTACAGAACGGTAGGCGAACGCCCTACGCCTGCGCTACAGACGGACGCATGGGCAGAATTGAATGACCCGAGAGGAGTCCGGACATGAGGCCTTTGACTTCTGCGTTTGGGGGCATCTGACGGTTAATGTGGGACATTTTCGGCGCCCACCACTGCAGCGGGTGCGGGGTCAACTCCGGCCCACGCATTTCCGGCCCACGCATTAGCGTCCCGACATTTCTGGCCCACCCATTACCGGCCCGACATTTCCGGCCCACTCATTTCCGGCCCACTCATTTCCGGCCCGCCCATTACCGGCCCAGCCCAATAATCATCTTTCTGCGCTGTATTTCGCCACGGACAACGAAAATAAACTGAAACCGCACTCTAAATTGTACTCCCTACTCACCGACATGCTTTTAACAAAAATACTTTTTTATTTTTAATAAAAATTTTTTATTTCAGTTTTCGTTTTTGTATCGCTTCTATTTGTTCATGACATTGGAACAAATGCTTCAGTTTGAATTTCGTCGATGAATCAGTTGATGTGTTTTTATTTATTGCTTTGTTCTGATTGATTTTGCACATTCAATTTCAATAACAACAACATGTCTGATAGGTCGACAAAATAGGAGCTTTTTCAAACCGAACTGACGCGCTGAGTTCGAGTTCGAGCACTGGACACAGAGCCAAATTCAATCATTTTAATTCTTAAAATTAGCAAAAACTCATGAAAATTGCCCCTCTAACCAAATTTGGACATGTGGATCCACAACCAGGTCGTGTTTCCTAATCCTAATCATTCCTAATCCTAAACCTAATCCTAATCCTAAGCCAAGCCTTTTTGATAAGGTGAAAATGATCAATTTAGTTTTTGCATTTTTTCATGATGCATCACGAAAAAATCCGAATGAAAAAAAGAATTAAAAAATCGAACCCTAAGTTCAAAGTGTAACCGCCTAATCAATGTGAGTTTCAGAATGAAATATAGCAGTGGGTGGCGGTTGAAGTCACTGGAAGCAAATTATTGGGCTGGGCCGGTAATGGGTGGGCCGGAAATGAGTGGGCCGGAAATGCGTGGGACGCAGATGAACGGGGCCGGTAATGGGTGGGCCGGAAATGAGTGGGCCGGAAATGAGTGGGCCGGAAATGTTGGGCCGGAAATGCGTGGGCCGGAAATAACGGGACGCAAATGAACGCACGCCCTGCAGCGGTGTGCAAAAAAGGTCATCGATGATCGGGCGCTGCACCTGAAAGTGATCATCAGTTTCAAATATTGAATGTCGGCGTTCTTTGAGAACAATGGAAGACACATTGAGAAGCAGAAAAAATGAAACTGAAGGTCCGAGAGGATGAACATGATGACATCCGTGAAGATGAAGCTGAAGATGAACTTGTGCCACTGCCAGATGAGATTCTCGATGACGATAATGATGTTTATCTTGAGTCAAAAAAACTGACATTGGGTGATTTTTGAGTTTTGACGTATTTCTGCTGAAATATTATTGAAAAAGTAGAATTTCGGGATAAAATTTAAACACACAAAATGTGTTCCTCAGTTCTAAAAATGTTTCAGCTTTCACGGCCTCACGTACAACCAGTCGGCCGCACGAGCCATTTACTTTTGTTATGTTTTTTTAGGTCACCCTGTACAAATATTGCAGTCAAGCATAGAGAGAAGTTCCACACTGGTGTGTAAGGACCACACAAGTGTAGTTGAGAGAATAAAAGAACTTTTAAAAAAGTACAAATGAAAATGAGCCATTGCTCTGTTTGACAACACCACAACCGAACCGTATTATAAAATGGCATAGCTGTAGCGTCGCCTGAAAGCGGGAACTGCATGCCAGTGGTTGCATCGCGCAGCGAGTGTTTTCAACAGCAAAACATTGCGGTTGGTTCAAAAGAACAGTGGTCGAACAGCAAACTCTGTCTGGCCGCGCTGTTCTGCTCCACTTTCACACAGCCACTGTACAACAACTTCATTTTTTCTGATTTCGCGAGAATAAAAAATTCAGTATAGCTAATGAATAACAAAAAAAGCGAAATTAACAATCACGCCGGGGTGCCGTCTACGACCGGGACGGTGGGCGCGTCCGGAACTTGCGCGGGCATCTGCACGGGCTCCGCGTTCGCGTTCGCGGCCGCAAGCACACTGAAGTAGAGGAGAAAGCAGGAGATCAACAAAAGTGAAAATATGCGTTTCATTAGTGATCAGTTGAGAGGCCCTGTGGTGTACCACGGAGAAGAGACCGCGCACAGCGCGTCCCGCAGGGTGCGGTGGATCCAAACTGTCTCTTGTGTTCTGGTTTGGGGATCAATAGTGCTCCTAGATTCGGATGCTCAGGAGCAGGATTCGTGGTACACCACACAGTTGAACGGGTCTGAGATCAGTTGACGAAGAAAGCCTCATGCGATAGAATCACTTTGTACACAAATATGCTGTGCGTTTTTACATAAATTCGAATAGTTTTCCGTCGATTCTTCTGGAAACCACATTCGAATCATGCTGAATTCAGGTTTGCTGGTAAATGGCAACAACAACAGGACATTTAGAAAACGGACGAACACACAGTATTACGTGTGTTACATCAATGCTAGCTGAACAGAACTCACCGAAAAAGATTAAAAAGTGCTAAAGCGCAGACACCAAATTGAATATAAAAAGAAAAAAACCAAACCAAACCAAACGGAAAAATGAAGTGCACCGCATGCATTCTAAGAACGAAAAATACAGAACAAAATGAAAGAACAAAGAAAATTGCTGGTTACATATTTTTGATTTCGATTTTGATTTTTGCGAAACAAAAGTTTGCGAACTAACAGCAAAGCTTTATGATTGGAACATCATTAGCGCTTCCAGGTCGAATCGTAGTTGAGGTGTATAAAAAGAAAAACATAAACGAAAATTGCACGGCATGAATCATCACTTTCACTACAACTTACTGACCGCACTGCAACAAAAAACAACCGCAAATCAACTGCAATAACTTAATTGGGACGAAAACGTCACGGTCACAATAAGGTAGAATACAAACAGGGACCAAAAGTAACATATCGGGGATCAAAAGTTCAGGATAACATCACAGACGACGGTTTTTGTGGACACTTGTGCGTTTCGGGATGAGAGTTTTTTGTGCATTATGATCGGTGTTTGTGTCGAACCCAGACACACGGCGGAGCAAAATAGGACGACAAAAACAAGTAGGCCAAACAAAGACCAAAAATCAGCAATAACCGCGACAAAAGAAACAACGGCGTCTAGACTCATATTTGACACACTAAAAAAGTGTCCGAACAGAGATGTACGGTGCCGGTGTGCTGTCCGCACGGGTAAGCTGCGTGGTGTCTCGGAAATGAAAGTCGCATAACCACTAAGGGACATTCATGAATCAGTAGCTATGTTTTGTAGCACAGCTACGCGTCACTAAATACTGCTTCATGAATGCCTCTCAATGATACACTCAGCATTTTGGGGTCACTGTCATTTCCGGGACGTGCGGACACATCACGGAATGTCCAGTGACGGACAGCCCGCCACCTGAATACTTCGGAGACTTCTTTCCAGAGTGTCCCGGTGTTTCAACAAAACGCATTGGTGTGCAACTGCGCGTGTTTTTACTTTTCCTCCTCCGGCGTCGCGAGCGTGTGCCACTGCGCGATCGGCCGCCGCGGCGACGCCAACATGTCCATCCAGTGGCGCAGTTCGGCGCCGGTCGCCCCGCAGCCGACGACCACCTGGCCGACGACGTCGTTGCTGCCGACCTTGTCGTAGTCCATCACCGAGATGATCAGCGACACTTTCTGCGGTTATTCAATTGGAAATCCAGTTTCTGATCTTGTTGTTGATCGAATTTCAACTTCAAACAGAACTTTCTGCATTTCTGCGATATTTGGATCTAATTATTCCAATTATCATTTTGTTTTTTTTTCAAAATTTTAACTTTTGACAAAGTAACGAGGTCTCTCGCTTCAACCATACCGCTTTGTTTACTTAAAAACTTTGAGATCTGTTCAATCGAGTTACAGTCAAGCAGTTATGTGTGCTTAACTCTGAAACACATGTAAACTGTCCTGTCAATTATGCATTTGAAATCTGATTGGCTGCATCAAAAAATGGTTGAATCAATCAGTGCGCTCAATTTTAAAGGCAGGATTTGCAGTTCAGCGTTTAGCTATGTATTATATGAGATACATACATGTACAGTGTATCTGTTACTACAGCATATTTTTTATATCTGTCCCTTTTTGGCAAAATACAGAGCCCGCGAAACTTTGAATTAAAGTAGAATAAACAGGAATTGGCTTTGGTCATGGAACCAAAAGCCCTATATGTCGCTTTTCTGGTCTGGTTCCGTTCTTTCTGTTGTCGCCGGCTCTGCATGTATTTTTCTCAAAAAATGACAGGTTAAAAACACACACTAAATGTACCACGAGATGCACTGAAATTCCATGTTACCTGTATTTGTTCGAACGGCACTTCGAACGAAAATGATTCATTGTAATATGGATTGAGTGTGCATTTCTTAATACTCGTCTTCTTCTTTTTCAATCGCTTGCCGCTTTGCATCAGACTGATTTTCACGTAAGGATCTGAAATTTTTTGAAATTTGTGATAGTTGAAAAAATGAAAAGAACTTCAGAAGCGTCCAACGATGCACCAACCCGCTAATCCGCCGATATCCATCGGCTTCAGATTCTTCGCTTCCAAAATGACGACCGTCAGTTTGCCTGCCGTCGGCACATAGCGAAGTGAGAAACAGATATCACCTAGTTTTTTCTCCTGTAAAAAAGGAATGCAGTTTGCAATATAAACTAAGAAAAATAAAGAACAGTTACAGTAAGTACTGTATAGTGAGAAGAAAGTTCAAAACAAGCTGTTGGAGCCGAACAACTTTCAGCCAAGCACTACCGCAGATCTAACCATGCTCAGAATACGCAACTTTTCATCATTGTCAAACCATTTTACTACTTACTATTTACGATTTTACTAATTAATATTTACTGTTTACTATTTCACCAGAAACGACGCACCATTTCCTTGTCGTCCGGTGGTGGCATGATGTCGCGCGTGTCGTCGACGACGTCGCCCAGGTCAACCTGGTTTAATGGCACGAGCACCTGACCGATCTGGTCGTGTTTCGAAAAACGATCAAAATCGTAGACGGCGAGCACGAGCGTTTTACTGGGGATTTCCGCGAACGGAATCTGAATAGTCAGAGGCGGCGGTATTTTTTAGATTTCTTTTTTATGGAATATAGTTTGTTGGTAATCATTAAAAGATTGAGGATTTGTTCTTGGATGAAAAAAGTGAGAAGCAGCTAAAAATTGCACTGCAAACAAAAATACCGCTGGTGTTCTAAAACTATTATGGTTTTGTGATACTCACCGAACCGCGAGAGCTCACCTCCTGCAAAAAGAAATAAAAAAAAGTATTGAAAACCGAAAAACAGGTAAAAACGTAAACAAAATGCCGGTAAACAATTCACTTACTTTAAAAATAAACGTCTCATTGAAGACCGGATTTGTCGTTTTTCTGTGTACTTTGGTTTCGAACTTCTTCTTCTTCTCCGGATGCAGGAAAACCTTGACATATGGATCTGAATTGCCAGCCATATCCAGGCCGGGCAGTTCGATCGCTTCAATGACCGTGACGGACAGCTAAAATTATTTTTTTTGCTAATCACCATTGTTTTGTCCTCGTTTTGTAAAAACAGACCACCATTAGTACCGTTTTGTAACAAACAAAGGTATAATTGTCAAAAAAACATGTTATCTCACCGCATTCTGTTGAAAATCGTAGTCGAGTTTGAAATGCAGTTTACCCAAATAACGGGGCTGAAATATAAATAAAAAAATTAACTGATAAAGAAAAGAAAACACGCGTAACATTATGAAGCTGCCTAAACGGGTATTGCAAAAAGCCCGATAATTTACAAACGCACCTCTTCAGATCGTCCCGCTTGTTCCAGTTCGTTTTGTTCCATGTGCTCTCCAAGTTGCTCTAAATCCGGTTGAAGCTGAAAACAATACAGAAAAAGTTGCTGTCCTTACATATGCAAGACGTATTTCTTGGGTTCTTTTTCACACCCGGTATTGTCTCTGCAACTGCAATCTTGTGTATGTTTTATGTTTTATCTACACGCTTAGTCAGTGTTGTGTGTTTTGCCCTACAAACCTGAGTAGCAGTAAATAAATACCTTCAACAGAGCAGCTCAATATGTAAAACTACTAAAGTTATCGCGCCGGTTAGTGGGGACAAAGCCGTTCGCGACATGGCATCCCCTGTGGGAGTCGAACTCGCGACTTTTCGATTAGAAGAGGGACAACAAATTGAACGTAGTTGAAAATGAACCTGGTTACACGTTACAGAAAGGCGTCCGGACAGGTGTCCCATGTCCAGTCCGCCTATGTGCCCCGTTATTTTCCAGCGGTGTTCGTAAAGCGATCAATCAGCGGTGCGTGGCAGGAAACATCATACTCTGCATTTTAGGCCACTTTTACTTCTTGTTTAGGACACCGCACGGAGCACGGACTCAACGCGGGACATTCAGGCGGACAGCTCTCAGGACATCTTTTTGGGCGTGTAGTTTTTATAAATTTCTCTCAGTGCATTTGAGATTCAAGTCTGTGAAAATTCGTGCGATCAAACTAAACCTTGTCGCGGACTCCGCTCGGCAGGAGATCGACACCATAGCCGCCTTTGATTCCAGCGTTCTTCTTCTCATTGTAGCGCTTTTTGGCAAATAATTTGCGAATCAGCATATATGCACCAACAGCCAGTCCGACGACGATTAAGAGAAACACGATATAGGCGGACCATCCTGGTACTGAAATTGACAGGTTTTTTTCAAAGTTCGTTGTTCAAGGTGTTTGTCTTCAATGAATGAATATATTTTTACTGGCTAAACAAATTAAAACAGGGTGTCCGCTCGGTGTCCTGACCGTCTGGGTGTTCCGTGCGGTGTCCGTTTCCCGGAAATATAAGTCTCCCCGGTGCACCATGCGGGACACCCAAGCGAATAAGGCACCAAACATCGGTTCTGACAATTTTTTGATGTGCGGGGTGTGACAGTAATGAACAGCGGAACGAAATGAAACCTACGGCCCGTCTCTTGAACGACATCTTTCGCGATTTTTTCTGCCAGTTTTCGAGGTCTACTCGCGATGTCGTCCACATTGTCGAACGTCTTTTCGACCTCGTCTTTCGTGGTGACCTCTGCGGCCTGTGTTGTCGCCCTAGACATCACAAAACACGTTCTTCAGCTTCTCTTCATCCCGATGTATATTCAACTGGCATACTAAGACCACAAACATGGACAATGGTTGGGAGAACATCATTGTTGTGCTGTCTGTTAGGATGGGAAATAAAATGATTGCTACCGGTCTGTTTTATTTTGCATCTAATAAACTTTGTATAATGATTGTAAGAAGTAGGAAGAACTCATCGTGGAGAATCACCACACGCAATACAGTCGCAATAAAATGCAATATCTTTCCAGTACACTACATAACTGCTTAAGAATATCAGAACGTACTCGGTAACATCGGCAGCCTGGGTCGCAATCTCCTCTTTTTCTTCGTCGCCCATAATTTCGCTTGGCAGTCAAACTTCACTTCGGGCACACAAAGCGAGACCAGTTTACTTGTTCCACTGGAGATCACTTATGTAAGTTGGATTTGCAGACGAACTTTGTTTTCATCTTGCGTACAATATCGTTGTTTCGCCGCCTGTGTCGCAGAAATCACAGAAAATAGTCAAGAAATATTCGGTTTGTGTACAGTATTTTTTTGTTTACAGACGACAACAATAAGGAGTGTGCGACATGAAGTGGCCAAGCACGAGAAAGAGACGCGCTGGTATATATGGTTGCTCTCAAAACTGTGGTCACTGCGTCGCCGCAGTACAGGCAAGACGTAACACGGGCGTAATAAGAGTCAAAATTTATACAAACAGCATGGCGCGCGCTTGCCTGACGCAGAAGAACAAACAAAACACACACACAAACACACTAGGAGCGTCATGTTCTGTTGACAGTGGGCCATGGCCAGTGAGAGGCTGCACATATCGAAAGAGAACTCATGAGCTAACATGTGTGCGTGTTGTGCCGCTGCGAGTGTTGCGAGTGTGCGCGTGCCTGCTTTATCGATCGAGAGAAGCACATGCTCTGCAAATCGGCTCTGTGCGCATTCGGTTGGCTCGATTAAAGTCATTCAGAGGAGCGGCAGCGTTTCTCCGGCAACTTTTTTTGGTGAACCGCCACTGGCATTCAATATGACATTTGCTTGTGTGTCATCAGCCCCTTTTCTTCTTGAGATGATACGTTTACCACCTGTTTTAGTAGTTAACCGTAGAGCAGAAAACAAATGCGGACATGACGGACAGAAATGACAACTGTAAGTAGTATTTGAAAAAGTATATTTTCTGGCTTTTATTCAGACGAAAAATGTTGCACCAGCCAGCAGAAGCACATACATGTATATACACACACACTGTACACTCGCTAACATGCACGCCCGAGTAGAAGTGCGTGTGCACACATGCAGCTGAGTGTGTGTGTGTGTGGCCCTATGCTGGCTTGCACAAGTACGCGCGTTCCGTCACGGTTCCACAAGCCTTCATTCTAGTGCATGTACGGAGCGGATATCAGCGGATAACTTCAGTGTGTGCGTGTGTGTGCGACTGACACAGCAAGAGTATAAGCAGACGCAAGTTACACGCACACAGGGCAGCCGCAACCAACGAATCAATTTCATCGTTTTTCGCACAGGCCCGCCGCTGCAATCGTAACATGAAACACCAGCTGAGTCAATGGCCGAACCGAACCAAATACACAAATGCATGTGCATGTGTGTATACAGTACACGTGTATGCGGTCAACGACACTGGTTCCAACAACAACAGCAACAACAACAACAACAACAACAACAACAACAACAACAACAACAACAACAACAACAACAACAACAACAACAACAACAACAGCGCTAAATCCATATACATTTTCTAACGGTTGAGGTAAAACGGCGTCTGAACTCCAGTATACACATACAGCATAATAGGCGAAAGTCTTCCTGCTGGCCAAAGCTGAAACGAAATAAACGGGCACCGGCACATGTGTACATAACATGGGCAAGTCAGGCCATTGCGATCACGGTTACCAGCGCGTGGCCCTGTCCTGTCTGACTGCCTAAATGCAGAGAGCTCGAATAAGCTGAATGGGACGATGCCACTGCGCGCGTGTGCATAGGCGGGTGCATGTATTGGCCACATATGTGCGCTCAAAGTGTATGTGTGCATTGGAACGGTGGGCGAAAAAGAATGAGTGCAAAGACGTTATGACGGTTTGGTTTTGTGTGCACACACACATGCGCAGTTGTGTATGAGCGCTGCGTGTACACATGCATGCCGCTCACACTTGTATGTACATTCAGTCGTACGATTGGTTTTCAAATCGATAGTTCCTGAGAGACGAGCCACACGGGCTCCGCCGTCGTGTCCGCTCGGAGTGAGCGCCCAACCGCCACGCGCTTCACACGAGTTTTCAGGGTGCGCTTTCCTCTCGTGCTTGTGTGTGTTCGCATTTTGGTCTCTGTCCCTGTTTCTGTCTCACGACCATATGTCTCTTCATGTGTATGTGTGTGTGTGTTTGCACTCATCGGCTGCCACGCATGCATCCAAATCGACAACCACGGCCCACACATGGAAATTCGGCCAAATGCACGCGAAAAAAACTGCAGCCAAGCTGGACATCTTTCTAAAACACGTTTGTGATACAGTCGCGGTCGCTTCAAAAGGTTTACTGTTGAAAAAAGTTTCGATATAGACTATAGCGCAAATTGAACCAGGGTTTGGTCGGCGTTCAAAGGTGCTGCAGGGGGTATTTTATTTTGTGTGAGAACCACTGCACACGCACCTCACTGAGGCAAATTCATTCTTGAAATGCAAAAATAATCAATGAAGCTTGTTTTGAACCATTTTGAACAATGCCGCGTAGCCAACGCAACAGTTCAGACTATTTTTCAATTAACCCTGTAATGTCCACATACAATAATGAAGTCGTGCATTCAGATTTATTTATTCATGTGTATTGTTTCAATGGGTTTCATCAGACCGATATGGGTAATAAAAGTTTTACTGCCATGACCACTTTTGTTGTTTGTGCGGTGCTACATTAGACTCCGACTTTGCAAAAAAAACTTTTGAACTTTGTTGTTTTAGAAATGGTATTCACACCTCTCGCTGCTAAAAAAAGTATCATTGATTAGTTGCAACCAATACATCTAGGCATGAAAATTGAATAATATGACATTGGTGTGACCTTAAAAAATAAAAAAAGTGTCACCTAAAACAGCACAAGTGTTGTCAAACCAATCAATAGTGCAAACAAAATCTTGAGAATCACTAAGGCGTCAACAGTCTGCCCTCAGAGACGCAAGACACGCTCAAATAAGAGGTACAGACGTTTTTTTCAGAAAATCATCCCAGATATTATTCTGTGCAACATCCGGCACCATTGATTATGTTACATCACAGAAAACGTTACCGCTAAAAAGTTCCTACTAAATTAACGACACGTCTTATCAGACAGACGTGTTTACTAGTAACGCCGCTACTAACATTGATTTCACGTGTTTCAAGAAGTTCAGTTGCAAACGTAGCAACATTTTTCTCAGTGGTTGTGTATTGAGCCAAGAGTGTTTGCGCAAATTGAGCCCACCAACGTTGTTATGGTTTGACTGTGATCACTAGCAGCCCACCACTTGACTGGAGTGACTCGATTTCCATTATTGTCGCGTGTTAAGGTTACTTATCACAAACAGCAACACAACAACATCAACATAACACCAGTATCGTACTGACAACCACACACAGACACATACGAACGGATGTAAAATCGTATGTGATTATGCCTGTTATATTCACTTATTCCATATGATTATGACGTATTATCATGACGTATTATTTCGTGCAGGTCGCGTGAGGTGCATTATGACATGTATATTCATGAGTTCACTCGCATAAAAAGTGCACGGGATAATGACGCGGGACACGCTGCATTGGACGCGCGCGTCATCCACAACACAATCCACTGTCCACTCCATACGCGCTTCCCGTAAATGTTCCACGATTTTTTTGCTGGTGCGTGCACAGGTGACTGAGCCAGTTCAATGCGTTGTCTACAACGTGTTGTTGCGTGCATGATGTTGCATCGATTGAGTTTTTATGTTCAATTGTTGTAAGCTGAATCGTTTGTTAGTCGTGTTGTCCAGCACGGATAAAAACCTAACCCTTGTCTTTTTTTATCGGTTTTGACACACTCATAAGAGAATTATTTCAAAAAAGTCAAGTTTCACACTTTCTTTCGTTTGAAATCAACAGTGCTCGTGAACTTTTGCTCATCAAAAAAATTGACTACTTAACTCACGCTCACATTACATTGTTAGAATTCGTGTCTCGTGTCAACGTTGTTTATTCGTGCGTCTGCCGCGTGACATCGCATGCGCTCGCGTGATGACCGACCACTCACTATTATTCATTGCGCATCAAATTGCTGCTGATAATTGCAAGAAAGCTGTTTTTAAACACGGCCATAAAATCGATAGCTCAACAATTGACGTACAATAGTAATGACGTGACTCAATCGAACACGCTCTGAACGAAAAAAAACGACTTGCTGCTTTTCAAAATAGCGAATTACCACTGGCGTACTACCGTCAAACATACGACTGTTTGACATTTTTGTCAATAATAATGGTCTCCTCTAGTCAACTGACAATGACGGCCGCTTTGTTCTGGGCAACGTTCGCATCGGCCGAAAAGAATCCACACCTGAAACTGAACAAGGGATCTCGAATTTTAATGGTCACGAATCCGGTGGTCGCCAGTCACAATCGTTTGTTCCACCAGTTGGCCGAGCGATTATTAGCAAAAAATTACACTGTGACTATACTCAAATGGGGTGCGACGGAGGCGACAAAACAGTTGCAGCCACCAAATGGCACAACTGTGCTTGAGTTTGTTGGCGATCAATTGAATTGGGTGGAAGAGACACTAGACTCGATACTGTGGAAGAAACAAGAACGGTAAGCAAGTGATTCGAATGTTGTTTTTAACCCACCATATAAAATTTGACGGGAATTGCTTGCGTTGTGGAGTGGGAGTCAAACCTGAAACAGCAACCGCTTGCTTTAAACGTCGACGGAGGTTTGAGTACTGTAATCAACAATCAGCAAAATCATCATTTTTCAACTTCGGCCCGTAGTCATGGGTAAATTGAGGAAAAAATAAACGTTGCACAAAACCATTTCAGGTACCTGGATTACGTGCTGTTCATGGCATCCGGAGTGCTGCAGTCGCTCACGCCGTGTCAATCGTTCATTCGCGACACAAATCTACAGTCTGTCATTTTGCAACAAAACTTCACTCTTGGCATCGTCGATCCGCACGCGTACCCGTGCGCATGGGCAATCATGAACTACCTGAACATTCCTTACGCCACGTTGGCGCCGAGTATACCCGTTTATTACGTGGAAAAGGCCGCCGCCACACCGACACCGATCTCATATGCGCCTGCAATCAATGACGGTTCACAGGTGACAGTTAGAGAAGTGCCTGAAATGCTGACTCTCTCCTTGCTCACTCTCACTTACTTTCAGAGCGGCATCAAATCGGAATCGTGATGATGTTCATAATGCACTCTAATTTCATTCAGGACAGAATGTCGTTCCTGCTGCGCGTCAAGAACCTGTTCGATCAGCTGTTGTTCAGCAGCAGCTCTTTCTGGACGCTCATTGAGGCACTGATCAGACAGTTCGTGCGCCATCTGAACGACACCGCACATCGGCCGTTGATCGTGATGTTTCTCGCCGAAACACTTTTGGAATTCTCTCGACCGAGAACGTTGACCATGTTGAATGTCGGTTTGAGAAATCGAATCAGCAAACCGGTGCAAGATGTGCGGTGAAGATTTTTTTAAAGAAAGCAATTGACCCGTGCCTCCAGCTCGGATTAAAAACGGTACAATGATTGTTAAAAATATTAACTGTTGATTTTCAACAGGTATTTAGACATAAGTGTTCCCGTTAACGTTTTGAGCAAAACTGTGGTGATTTTGCGTTCAGGCACTGCAACCACTTTCATCTATTGTTTAAAAAGCAAGCTGTTTTGCTAAGTAAACTAGTTTTATTCAAAAAACGTGAACAGATAGACACACAATAAAAAAGCAAAAGCTGTTCCCATTACTGCTCACAAGAAGCTGTTTCCGTTACTGCTCGCAATCAAGCCGTTCTGCTTATTGCTTGTTACTGCTCATCTTTTACTGCTCAAAAGCAATCATACCCGTTAATTTAACTATGGATAAGCTTGTAAAACTAAATTTGTTGCATTAAAATGGTTTTATGAAAGAACTTTAATAAACAGACAAACACCAAGAAAGAAAACCGTTCCTTTCACTGCTCAGCAGCAAGTCGTACCCGTTAAATAAAGGCTGGTTTTGTGTACAAACTTCGAACAGACAGACATGCCAAAACAAACTCATCCCGTTACAGCTCACAAGCAAGCTGTACCCGTTAATTAAAATTAATTTTAACAAAAAACTTGAACAGACAGACACACACTAAGAAAGCAAGGTATACCCGTAGCTGCTCAGCAGCAAGCTGTGCCCGTTAATTGAGCAACAGGTTTAATTTAAACGAATAAAGAGATAAAATTTATATCATCATGCCAATGTAGGATATTTTTCAAGGATCTTCTTGCCGACTTTCCACCGCGATTACGAAAGGATTCGCCGGTTGTGGTGTTCTCGCTGACAACGCTGGGTAAACGGGAACGAATGCCAGTGGAAATGAAACTTGCGTTCAACGAAGCATTTTCCAGGTTTTATACAGTTTAGAAGCAACTTGAGAATGGCGTTTTTTTGTTTGTGTTAAAGGAAGAACCGTTAAACTCTATGACTTTGCTCAGGTTTCCCGATGTTCGTTTCATTTGGCGTACCAAATTTCCAACAGGAAATTGGTTAAACTTGGAAAACGTAAAATTTGTACAGTGGTTCAATCAAACGAACACATTCGGTAATATGAAATACAGGTCAGGTTTTTCAACAGTTCCAAGAAATGTTGTGCATCGACAAAACATTTTTTCGCCAGGCCAAAATCACACAAAGTTGCTCATTACGCACGGAGGAATTGCGAGCATATTAGAAGCAGTGCGTCATGGAGTCCCGATGTTGAGTAAGTTGTGCCATACACAGGATTTTTGTGTCAAATAAAACTGAAATTAAAAAAATTGAAAATCTTGAAATCCAATACATGCACATGTGTCGATTTCATCTATCGATTTTTTTCACTGATTCAGCCATGCCACTTGGAGTCGATCATTATGGAAACGTTGCTCGTGTTGTAAACCGTGGTGTTGGCTTGCAAATCACGAAACCACAGTTAACGGCTGACAAATTGGTGTCGATGTTGACGGAACTATTGAACAACTCAAGGTATGAAACATTTTTGACAACTTGAAACAGATATAACGCATTTTCGTTGACATGCTAAAAATATGTTCGGCCTCGCGTCCCGTATCCTGTCACTCTTCATGTTCAAAAACAGAAACATTTAATTTACGAAAAAATATTTTATAAAAATACCGTACGTGCATTTTTATTTCATGTAACAAGACCAAAAACACCAAGACATCATATGAGATATGAAGAGGAACAGGACACTGGACATTCTTTTCCAGCGTGAAAGGATCTGTACAGCATTGATTTTTTCAGGTTTACGTTAAAGGCGCACCGAATCATGCAAATGCAAGACGCCAAACAGTCGCAGTTGCTGGAGGACCCGCTGCTTTGGTACACTGAGTTCGCAGCTCGGCACGTGAACAAACTGAAGCGGATCAAAGCGAATGGCGAACTGATGTCTTCGATTGCATACTTTCACTTCGATTTCATTAGTGCCGCACTATTAGCGATGTTGATTGCTGTGGTTTTTCTGCAATTTGCTGAACCGGAGAACGTTCAAAATGAGTGCACCCCAGCGATTGTCAGTTTCAAGCAGTCCATGAAAAATGTCCATGAAAAACTCACATGTGATCTCAACGCAAACATTTTGATGCCGACTGATAATGGTCATACTGCAGAGTGGACACTTTAGTGAGAGTTCTTTTGGGTGACATGTTGGTTTTTGTATCTTTGGTCTCTGTCATCTAGTCGGATACGATGCGAGAATTTTAAATAAATTTATTTGAAACGTGTCAGAAATTGGAGAAATTTCCTTCAAACTACACTTCAATCTTCAATCAAGATGCTTCAATCTATTCAGCACCGGAAGTACGTTGAAGTCCATGTATTATCCTTCTTATTAAACGTGACCCAATATGCGTTTGCACGAACAGATAGGGAAAATGTTTCATGGCTGCGAGGCAATTTGAAATCAGCAAAACTTAACGCATTCTGACGGCAGATTTGTGCAAGAAATTGAGGAAAAAAACAATCAGAATTTTTGCCACTTAGCAAATTTACTTTATTTCATATTCGAATTACGTTAGGGCGCGAAACAGCTTTTCAAGCTGTGCGGCTTTTCCACGCATCATTCAACATTACTCCGCCTCCTTCACACGAAAAGATAATACCCTACATTAGGAAAAAGCATTTCTATTTTGTTTACCGAAGAGAAAAGCTGTTGCCGGTTTCTGTGTGAGCCAAACATACCTAGAGCATACATGATTCCCATGCACATGACCACCTGACGTTTGAAACAATTAGCCAAACAGGCCGAATGTTTTGAAGGTGTGCACACTGCGCACAGCGACTGCCTGTGGTCTCGGTACCAATAAACCGCAATTCAATTCCCCGCTGTTCACGCGCACGTGTAGGTAATCGCAGCATTGGATCTGTGCACAGATTCTGAGCACACTGTTGAAAGAGAAAATCAGGATAGATGTCGGTTGTTTTGCAATGTCGAATAATAAAAATAAACGGCGGGGTCACTGTCACTGCCGTGCGCGCTCCAACCCCGCGGCCTAATGAAAAACCGGGGCTAAATGCCCGCAAAAACACCACCCCTTCACTTTTTATATCACAAGCAAAAATGTCCTGCACATGTGCATTGATAAAATCAGGGGATAAATTCCAAATAAAACATCATGATGGACAAACAATGTCCAACTCAGCAAAATACCAAAATATTCCACTGATCACAGCCTCAGCCGCAGGGTGGCGCTTGGTTTGGCTCGACCCATGAACGGGTAAAATAATGCAGTGAGGTGAATGCTATTTTTTGTTTTGTGAATGAATGGAAAACTGAAGAGAGTGATCTGTGAGTGGCCGAAGATCAACGTTGTAGCTATTTATTTATTTACCGCTCTCGTTCACTCAGTGTGTCCCATTGTGTTCTTCCGTTCGAGACGACCAAAAAATGCGCGAAATCACATTCGGATATACACACACGACCTTGCCATATCGTCGCTGAAAACATGTTCGCAATATCTGGATTTGCTGTTTTTGAGGTTGTCTAGACCAAAACCAAGCCGTTTTGCTATTTGACTATTTCTTTTTCACCGTTTCCACGGGCTCTCTGGTTGCGGTCGTAAAGAATCGTTGTTCGTTTGGCAAAACAACCAACAAGAAAACGAACAGATACAGGCACACAAACACCTCAATTTTTACAGCGCCAATAAAAGTTCCACTCTGATACTTCTTGATTTGTGGGCTGGCCCCAGGAGCTGCTGTAACCATAATAACCAACAGTCCAGTTTTGTGCCTATGATTCATCGTTTTTGTGTTATTATTTTACCTTTTTCTTGTGTGTGCGCGCATTTTGTGATAGTAAAATGTTTACGCACACATTTGTCTCAGATGTCGCGCACACACATTTTTTTCGTTCAAAAATTGTGCTAACGTGTTTGTTGTCGGACGCTATGCGTCATCCGTGTGCAAAAAATAAAGAACGGATAAATTCATCGGCATTTTCACGCACACTTGTTTCTCAGATGATACAAAACTAATGTCGCGCGCGCCATTTATTTTTAATAGTCCGTTATTCATTCATTCATATTTCCATTTTTTTGTTGCTCGCAGTATATCGACTCTGTTTCTCTCCCGATTAATTTTTGAATTACAAATCTGCAACAACCAAAAAACTGTTGCGTGCAACGAGAAAATGGGTGATCGCCAAGTTTACCGTCTCCATCGGATGGTACAATCAATTGTCATCGTCGGTTTTCACTGTCACACTGTCCCTACTGGGCTGCGCGTGCAGTTCTGTCATTTTCAATTTTTGTTGCCACCTGAGCTCAGCGTGCCGTACACATCTCCCATGTTGCCCCTCTATAAAATACAGTTGCACTTTCAACGCACGCATTGGAAAATAGTTTTTTTTTATTCTTCTTCATATGCACATTGGTGATCATCAAACCTATAAACTGTAGTTTTACGGCGTAATAATCCGACTATAATCTAGAGACACACGAGATGTTCAAAAATAGCAACACGTTTCAGGATATTGCGGTTTTCTTCAATTACGAGCCTTAGCTGCATACTACTGGACTGGGTTTTCTGTTTGAGGGTTTTTATTGACTGGTCTACTTTTTGAAAACTGTGGTCTTTTTTTTTCAACGTTTGCTTAATTGGTATCGTATAATTAATCAATCAATCAATCAATCAATTTTATTTGTATGCCTCACGGCCAGTTCACATCAACACATTCACAAAACTTCCATTATGCAAAACAAACACAATTGATGTCACAAAAAAAACCTAAAGAAACACAAGATTATTGATGAACTTGGTGAATGCATGAATGAAAGCAAGCAAAAAGTCGATGCAAACGAATGGGCAGATGACTGCCCGGGTATTCACACAAAGAAACAAAATCCACAAAATAAAACCAACCGTCGACAGTCAGAAACAATTGAATGTTAAAAAAAACGCGCAAACACAATTGAAGCTTGAGAGAAGAAATAAATAAAATAGCGCGATCACGAACCGACAACATCAGACAGCGCACAACGGCCACGATTGACATTCAGGCACGATTAAATTAAGCAAGAGAAAGCAAAATAAACACGGCACAGTTGCTTTTCTTTTCTTCATCGCAGTTTTTCTCTCTTGTTTTTTTTCTCTTTTTTTTCTTTTTTTTCTTTTTTTTGTTTTTGTTTTTTTTGTTATTTTTTTGTTTATGGGCTTTTGTTTTTCCTGTGCCATCCCAAATACAGCTAACAGCAAGTGATGAGCAACAGCAAGCAAGTAACAGTGCTAGTTAACAAAAAGAACACCCTGAACACAAAAGCCACAAGAGCACACAGAAAAAACGCGAGATAAAAAGAGCTGTGACATGGACACACACTTGCACCAGATACAAGAAAAAAGAAAACAACACGAAACGTCGCACAAAAGAGCACATGTGATTCAAAACAAAAACGCAATCACATTCAGTTGAACATGTTTCAAAACAAAACAAAACAAAACAAAGAGTGCTGGCGGCTGGGCGGACTCTCCTGTCTATTCCAATGCAGCAGAAAATTTACCAAAGACAAATGAATGAATTTTTTTATATTCCTGCACATTGACATCGTGCACCGTTCAAATGAACTGCTGTGCAATTCAAATTTACCGCCAAGTTGGTGTATTATTAAGTTAGCTGAGCTTTAATCATCGAGTTGTTCCAATCCAATTCCAGTTTTTCTCTCTGTTATTTTTACAGTCAAGCGAAGTTCTTTTCTTTTGGTCACTTTTTTGTTTTTTTCCATGAGCCACCCAATCTTTGGCTTCTCTCATCAGAATTTTTAGAATCTGAATTTCATAAATTTTCAGAAGAGAACAGCGGGTGTTCGGGTTGGGTGTCGTCCGTCTTCCTCCTCCACGCGATTCTTTCACTTCACCCGACCACCAACAACAACCTCGCCGTGGAGTGGACCATGGAAAACAGGAAGAGCGTTTTCATTTTGCTGTTTTGAAATTGAACTGCTGTCAACAAACTGCAATAAGCTGCAAAAGTCAATTTTCGGCAGATTATTTCTTCAGATTTCTTTATTAATCACATAACCTTTGTTTTCGGGTGCTGCATTTCGTTTTTTGGATTCAGTTTATTTGATCGAACATAAAAGAAGGCGAGCCGAGCGAGGAACTTTGTGAGATACTGAAGATGAACGATTCGAATTTGACTTTCTCTCACAAAAAATAAATGAGCCCCATTCCTCTCCAACAACAAAATGGCCCAACAGCGATGTTAGCGACGACGCCGCGAACGTCGAGCAATCTGCGTTTGTCGTCGCTTGGATCGAGCGAACAACTGACGACGACGTGCCGTGGTGCCTCCTCACTCGCTCAATCTTCAATTCGATCCAAGGTGTGATTTTTTGGTCGTTTGTTTTCTTTGAATGTCAATTTTTGCTGCTCTGTTTGGTAAACTCTTCCAAACACTATTCGCATGTGCTTCGCTATATTTTCTGTCTGTGAAACAAACTTTTCACAACAGTGCGAATTTTAAAGTTGACAGTTGTGAACAGCGACAACAGGTTTTCGATCGTGCTTTTTTGGTCTGTTTTTTCGAAAGTTTCGTATCGGTTCTTCTTGTTCTGCACACACCGACATACAACACCGCCATCGTGCCAGGCAGTGCGTGCGCATTGTGCACGTGCGTTTGCGCGAGAATGTAACGAGCTGCATTGGCCAAAAATAGTATTCTTCCATCGATATTCATTTAAAATCGGCGGGCGCCGTTCTTTTCCACCTTTTTTGCGACCCGACCTCCCGTCCATTATTCGGCGCTGGCTTTTTACTTTTCACAGCTACTGTTGCCATAGCAAGCTGGTTTGCTTTTGTGTGAGTCTTTACTACAAAGTGGAAAGCGCCTTGCGCATGATCGTTTGAAATGAATGATCCTATCCGAGGCACTCCAGCCAGACGGCGACGTTTAACACCGTTTGCAAATAAGAGTGGGGGGGGGGTCTAGCGCTACATGGGAAAGTTTTTAAACCAAGGGTGCAGGGACATTCTACTAATCAAGGCGCTTCAGGTTTACCCCCTGAGTACCCCCTGATTATGCCTATAAAGGTTGTTTTTAGGGTGCGGAAGTTGAAAAACCCTCGATTTTTTGCGATTTTTCGCAGTGTACCTTTTTAGCCCTACCGTATCTCGTAGTTGCACAGTTTCTGGAACCTCACACAATATTCACGTGAAAGATCTTGCGGAGTTCTTTAAGGCCATGTATCAATGAGCCCTTGCAAGGGGGGCCCTGAGGCGCTACGACGCTAGGTAAAATTACTTCTTTTTAAAAATTACGCTGTTTTTTTAAAACATTTTTTTGAGCTCATAAACACAATTTTTCGATTTTCATTTTTGGTTCTACAGGGGGGTTTTCGGGGTCGCTGAATTCGAATCTGATCTTAGATTTTTGCTCCGGGCATTTTTTTTGCCCTAAAATTAGGCAAAAACACATTTTTTGCGTTTTCCAGTGTTTTTTGGGTTTAATTTTTAATTTTAAGTGCGGATTTTTTTAACAAAGCTGTTTTACAACAGCCTTACAACCGCTGTATCGGAATCAGTTTTGATATTTTGCAACTGACCACTTGCCCACCCAAAAAATGGGTAAAAAGTTGATTTTTTTGCTTTTTGCACACGTTTTCGTTTCACAGTGAAAAAATCAAATTAGAAACAACTTGTAATTTTAATTTTTAATTCTACATGGAGGGTTTCTGGGTCGCTGAATTTGAATCTGACTTTAGATTTTTGTCCCGGGACTTTTTTTGCTCTAAAAGTTGGGCAAAAACACATTTTTATGCGTTTTCCAGTGGTTTTTTGTTTTAATTTTTAATTTTAAGTGCGGATTTTTTTAACAAAGCTGTTTTATAACAGCCATACAACCGCTGTATTTGAATCAGTTTTGATATTTTGCAACTGACCACTTGTCCATCTAAAAAATGGGTAAAAAGTTGATTTTTTTGCTTTTTGCACACGTTTTCGTTTCACAGTGAAAAAATCAAGTTAGAAACAACTTGTAATTTTAATTTTTAGTTCTCCAGGAGGGTTTTCAAGATTGCTGAATTTGAATCTGACCTTAGATTTTTGTCCCGGGCTTTTTTATTGCTCTAAAAATGGGGCAAAAACACATTTTTGTGCGTTTTCCAGTGGTTTTTTGTTTTAATTTTTAGTTTTAAATGTAGAGTTGATTAAAAACAGTTTCATAACAGCCTTACAGCGGTTCTAAGGTTGTTATGAAACTGTTTTTTAAACAACTCTACATTTAAAATTAAAAATTAAAACAAAAAACCACTGGAAAACGCATAAAAATGTGTTTTGCCCCATTTTTAAAGCAATAAAAATGCCCGGGGCAAAAATCTAAGGTCAGATTCAAATTCAGCGATCTTGAAAACCTCCCTGGAAATCTAAAAATTAAAATTACAAGTTGTTTCTAATTTGATTTTTTCATTGTGAAACGAAAACGTGTGCAAAAAGCAAAAAAATCAACTTTTTACCCATTTTTTAAGTGGACAAGTGGTCAGTTGCAAAATATCAAAACAGATTCAGATACAGCGGTTGTATGGCTGTTATAAAACAGCTTTGTTAAAAACTCCGCATTTAAAATTAAAAATTAAACCAAAAAACCACTGGAAAACGCATAAAAATGTGTTTTTGCCCAACTTTTAGAGCAAAAAAAAGCCCGGGACAAAAATCTAAGGTCAGATTCAAATTCAGCGACCCAGAAACCCTCTATGTAGAACTAAAAATTAAAATTACAAGTTGTTTCTAACTTGATTTTTTTACTGTGATACGAAAACGTGTGCAAAAAGCAAAAAAAATCAACTTTTTACCCATTTTTTGGGTGGGCAAGTGGTCAGTTGCAAAATATCAAAACAGATTCAGATACAGCGGTTGTATGGCTGTTGTAAAACAGCTTTGTTAAAAAAAATCCGCACTTAAAATTAAAAATTAAAACCAAAAAACACTGAAAACGCAAAAAATGTGTTTTTGCCCAATTTTAGGGCAAAAAAATGCCCGGGGCAAAAATCTAAGATTAGATTCGAATTCAGCGACCCCGAAAACTCCCTGTAGAACCAAAAATGAAAATCGAAAAATTGTGTTTATGAGCTCAAAAAAATGTTTCAAAAAAATAGCGTAATTTTTTAAAAAAAAAAGTAATTTTAACTAGCGTCGTAGCGCCTCAGGGACCCCCCTTGCAAGGGCTCATTGATACAGGGCCTTAAAGAACTCCGCAAGATCTTTCACGTGAATACTGTGAGAGGTTCCAGAAACTGTGCAACTACGAGATACGGTAGGGCTAAAAAGGTACACTTTGCGAAAAATCGCAAAAAATCGAGGATTTTTCAACTTCCGCACCCTAAAAACGACCTTTATAGGCATAATCAGGGGGTACTCAGGGGGTAAACCTGAAGCGCCTTGATTAGTAGAATGTCCCTGCACCCTTGGTTTAAAAACTTTTCATGTATCACGGAATGTTCCTAGGGCCCCCCCACTCTTATTTGCAAACGGTGTTAAAACAACTTGCATCAGCTTGTGACAAGCTGTGTGCCCAGAGAACACCGGTCACCCCCCCCCCCTTTGTGTTTATAGTGCTGGGGTGTTTTGGTTTTGTGGGATGTGGGGGTTGGGGGGGGGACAGAACCCGAGGAAAATTTTTTGGGGGTTTGTTTTGTTTATTGGGTGTGTTGTTTTGTGTGATGCAAAAAAGAGTAATATGTTGTGTACTTTCACGTTTTGCACGTTAGTTGCGTTATGTCACGAAACGTCAGTACTTTATTTTCGTACTAGTATTACTGCTTATTATGAGTAATCGTTTCCCTCCGCGCACAAAAGCTCAGTCGATTCATACTTTTCTGCACGTGTTTAGTGCTGCACTTTGCAATAAATTCGAAAATTGAAAAAAATGAACAATTGTAAAAACCGGATCAAAAATTCCAAAGCAACAACAAAAACCATTTCGCAGAATCTCGCAAGCGCCGTCAGCAGCGTCGTCGGCAGTTTCGGCGGCAAGCGGGCGCGCTACCACCACAACAACAACAACAACAACAACAACAACAACAACAACAACAACAACAACAACAACAACAACAACAACGCCAGTGCAATGGCACGTGGCAGTGCCACCAATCATCAGCAACAAAACCCGGGCACACTACAGAACCAGATTCCGAGTCGAACTGACAACAACAACGACAATGACAACAACAATGTGCCGATGGCGATGGTTGACGGCGCGGAGCAGAGTGACACCACCGACTGCAAGATCGTGTCGCCGCCGGCGCAGCACCAACAACGCAGCACGCACAACAACGCCTCGCCGCAACCGGCCGACTCGCAGCCGAGTCTGCCCGCGAAGGTGTGCGATCCGAACACCGGACGAGTGCTGCTCATTGGCGAGTACTTGGGAAAGGTTCGCTTTGAGGCTGGGTTTTTTTTGAAATTTTGGTTTTTTTCGCCGTTTCCACGCACCCATTTTGGAAACCACCTCCTCCCACGAAAAGAGTGAAACGAATTTCGGTCGGTTTTGCGGATTTGTGAACGGTTTAGAATCTCGTGAGCCGGTATCCTCCTCGCCATATTAGTTTTTTCTGTCGATTTTCATGTTTTGTTGTGTGTTTGATTTTCGGTAAACCATGGAACTTGACATGCCACTAATAATGGTCACCGACGCACGCCTCGCTTCTGCTGACCCGCCAGATGCGCTAGCGCTTATCTTGCTCCATTCAGCGTTATCAGCTGATTTAATCGCTTTTAGTGAGTGAGAGTGAAAACTTGTGCTCATAGGCGAAAAATTGTTAGTCATCATTGCGATAGTTTTGTTGTGGTCGTGTGATTTTTTTGTTCCTGTCGCCGCATCGCTTCGAAACTGTTTTTTTGTTGTGTTGACAATTCTGATAAGAATAATGCCAGAAAACTGCGTGGTTGAAACTTATTTCGAGGTTTGTTGTGGTAGTGGTGTGTATATTCTTGAATTTATGGAGCCTGTCAGGTCTAACTCAACTGACAGACTGGGGATTTGCAGCACCTGTTTTGATTTTTTCGAAAGGATTTTAGACTTTGCAAAGATAGGCGTTTCTTTCAAATCGTCCGATCACAGTAAGCGTCAGGTTACTTGCTCGCTCATGAGACTGGTTGGACAAAGTGATTTGCGTGCTTGTCAATATGAGTGTTTATCTTTTTTTCAAAACCGTGATTAACCGAAAAAGACCGACGAAAATGATTTTTCACTCTGCGCCTTTCATAAAATCCGAATTTTAACGTTTCACAACTTTTTGTTTCTTGGTGTGCGTGTGTGTTCTGAGTTCTGGCGTTGCAATAATCTTGACACACGTGACGAAATGCAGCTGCACGCACGTTTTCAGCGTTTTGTTTTAATTTTTTTCAAGATCATATTGGTGAAACTGCCACGGCAAGGTGAACTGTCAAACGCAATTTAGTCATTGCCGTCTCAAAAAATTACGGTCTTTTTTCTGCTGTGTGAAAAAATCGGTCGTTTAGTTAGTAGTCAAATTTTTATTGGCTCTTTCCAATGCATGATTCACTGGGTGCAGTGATATTACAGTGTAAAATCTTTTCGCTGCAAATTTCTTTTCGCCGTTTTCAGTTTGACATTGAATATTTGCTAACGAGCGGGATTTCTTGAAAGGTTCAAATGAATCTGATGTTTTTCTGATGAAATTGCATTAGTGGACGATGAGTTTTTTTCTCGGAAAGCGGCAAAATCAATGTTTTCATGGCGAGGAAAATGAACGATTTTGTTCAAATATCTAAATATTTGGATGTTTTGATTGATGGCTGTGTGAGGCTGAGTCAGGATAAGGAATTACGAAATCAATTAGACTTTTGAACAGGAACATGGCAAGATCTTGAATGAATGCACGCTTGAGAAACCAAATCGTGTTATTTGGGTCAAAGTTTACTGTTGTTGTGAAAGGCTAATTAGCGAATTGCACTGTGGTGAGATTAGCGTAGACAGTTGGCTCAGGTTGGTTTGTGTCTTTGGCGAACACACACTTGGTTATTGATGGCGAACACACACTTGGTTATTGATCAAATCAACACAAACAAACACACACACACACACATACACAATCGGTGCCTCAGGGTGTCAATAGAACAGAACAGTCCACAAACTGACACAGCAACGACAACAACAGCAAACAATGATAACACAAGGAAGAACATTCGTTCATGTTTTGCTGTTGTCTCGTGTGCGCGTGCACTTTTGTAGTTTGTACAGCTATACAAAATGTTTAGTTTCTGTGTGGTGTCTCCAATCCCAACCAACCCAACCCTTGACCATGTTCAATATGGTTAGCGTCGTGTATGTCCTTGAGCGTTTTAACTGCCACTGTCTCCTTCCTTGCCGATCCATCCATCCATCCCATTCCAATGCGCCAATATTTCACTTTTGTGTCTTTTTGCCTGTGTGCTTGTGTTTGTGTGTGTGTGTTGCTTTGGTGTTGTTGTTTTCTGTCGTGTTTTCTTTCTGTTCTTCTCTCCACCCCATCGAGGTCACCTGGGAGCAAGCGCCGTCACAACACTGGAGAAATAATCGTGAATAATGAAAAATGCGCGCCGTTTTTTCTTCTGCACATCACCACCACCACCGCCGCTTCTTCTCGTTGAGATTCCAACGCAAAATTTGGCTTGTTTTTATGTCATTATAAATATCACAATAAAACGTGTGATGGTTTGTAGTGGGACAGCTAGAAGGAAAGAAACTGAACTGCACCGCGATCACCGAAATGCAAAGGATCACTTTCATTTCTGCAGAAGTGTGCTAGTATTTTAGTCGTTTTAAGTTTTTTTCGGCATCAGATCAGATGACACACGGTTGTTGGGTTTTTTGAAGGTTTCAGTTTACAGCCTGATCGCATATGGGTCCTTTGAACGTGAGAAGTGCCGTTTTTATTCGGATTGTATTTTTTACCGTCTGCCGTGTTTATTCATTTATTAAACGGTTTTATAGTCTAACCGAACGGCAGAAGGATCGATTCGAGGGTCATTTTTTGTGCTATTTTCTGCACTTTTGGCGAACGGGACGGGATGACCGGAATACGGCAGCAATGAAAAAAACAGACAGGGTTCGGTCAGGGTGTTCGTAAATCTAAGAGGATTATAAAAGCACAAAAGACTGTGGGCTAATTTACTTTTTGACATTAGCGGCGTATGACGGGACTGCGGGCTTTGCGTGTAACAGACAGCATGAGAATATTTTTGATGAATTTGCTTTCTGTGGCGGATTTTATGGCTGTTTTGGTGATTCTGATTGTATGGGGGCTACTTTTCAGCGAAACATGAATCACTAATATATTCAACAAAAATTGTTGGCTGGTTTGAAATGAATTTCAGAAACGGCTCTGGTTGACTTTTACGCTTGTTTGTGTGCACACGGAAACAGACAAAAAATAAAAAATGCAAAAAATCACATGTTAACCGCACCAGAAAGAGAACATTTCATTATTCTCACATGTCACTCTTGTTTGTTGTGTGTGATCGATTGAAAAATGAAATAAAAAGTACACCATCACATCACACAGATGTTTTGATTTCAATATTTTGCCATATTGCCAAAAGTGTGTGCGTGCGTCTGACAGACAGGATGTGCAGGCGACTTGCGCTCACGGTTGACTTTGTGAACTTCGTTTCGGGTATTTTTTTGAAACACAAGCACACACAACACAACACAGGTCAATGAAAGCAAGTTTTTTTGTGAAATGTTTTTCAGTAGAGGATGTTTTTATGAGGAAATCTTGTCATGTCTAATTTGTTTCAAATAATGGAAATGCTGATTGTAGGTGTTGAAATGAACTGAAATTATCCGTCGCACGGTCTGTAGTCCAACAAATGATTCAATAAGACCCCACCATTATTTCTATAATTTCAAAAGACGTGCTAAGGGAACAGCCTGTCATGCCTTATAGGTTGGTCACTTCACCTTTCACACCAGTTCAGTAACATTGCAGGGGAAGGATACAGAACAATTCAGTGGACTGAATTGTTGTGAATTGTAATAATTTCAATGATAACAACAATTTGAGAGCAAAGTATGTCAATACATTGTTATCTATCGCCAAATAAAAAGTCGGAATTGTGAATGAATTGTTCAGTTTGTAATGGGCCGGTCTGACCGTTTATTGGTCTAATTGGAACGGGTCGAATTTTACGTAGGCTTTGGTGATACCGCTGTACAATTTGAAACTGACCAACTGCGGTTTTTGATCTGGCTGAATTGTTCATTATTTCTAAACTGTTATGATAATCGCACACATGAAATTGTGCAGACAGGGTGTGATTTGGTTTCTAAAACTGATCGGTTGAAAAAGGTGGCGGAATTACACGGAATTAGATTAATGTGGACCACTGACAATTTGTAACGTGGTATCGGGGATGGAATTCGATTTAAATCGTGGTTCGATCCAGTTTTTTACAAAACGATATTCGTTTTTTGCACCGACTCTGGTGTGGCGTTTGTTGTTGCTTTGTCTCGTCGTTTAAATAATAAGCACGTTGGGTACCGTTTCATGAAGGTTTTTTTTCAAAAAAAACTTCTGTCATCCCATCTGTTTGCGGGGCTGTGTTTGTTGTCTGCCTTTCATCTGCTCCATGCTGCAATACAATGGAAAAATTTGCATCTTGGCTTGTTTGAGAAAAACAACGTTCAATAGGATCGTCTCACTGTTTTTTTGCTCCTTCGCTCTGTCCTGAGTTGTTACATTGAGTGAGGTGACTCCACTGACACGCAAAGCTGTGGATGTCTTGGATGTCTTTGTGATATGGACACCGAAAAAACACCGTTTTGGTAGACATTTCCAGCATTGAACGGCAGTTTTGAGCAAGACAGGGAAAAAAGCGACAGTACAACTACAAGTGATATTGGATGTCGGCGGCTTGGTTGCGGAGATATTGAGATCGAGACTTTTTCTGCTGGTTTTAGACGACGCGATTTTTTTTGTTGTCGCATAACATGCGGAAGACAATGTTTTTTCTGTATATACTCGTTCTCGTTCTTTCAATATGTTTTCACGGGCCCGTGACTTTTGGGGTCTGCTTTGATTTCGGTTTAGGTTTTTTCTTGCTAGACCTTTTCGTCTCGGTCGACCGAGTTGGGCGGAATATGCTTTTTTGGTGTTTTTAGGTCCGAAAATTTTTATTGCTTCTCATGTTGTGTCATTTGCTGGTGTGGTGCGGGATTGGATATGGAGAAAAGCGTTCCACCGAAAGTTATTACAGGACAAAAATGATAAAAACCATCAACCGATTACACAACCGTTGTTCATTTTTCTGTTTATTGTGCCGCCATGATGAAAAAAACTGCCGATGTTAATGGAATGATTTTACATGATTGAAACGCAATTTTTGCGCCTCGAAGCGTGATAAACGCACCGACATCAAGATTGGTGGTGTCATTTTTTAGCTTTGACTTGAAAGTTGTTGTTGCTTTGAGATATTGGTGGGTGGCTGGGCAGGGGATTTTTGACATGTTTTTTGTGTGTGGCTGTTCTTTCTTGTGTTCCATTGAATGAATTGTGTTCGCTGTTCGGCTTTCAATTGTGAATAATTGATGCTGAATTGCAACACGATTTTGGGCTGGGGTTGTCATAATGTCAAGGCAGCTAATGGGTTATCAGCTGTTATTGTTGTGTGAATGTGAGTCGTGTAAGTGAACCACTCTGAGGGCACTAAACATTGTTTGTTCAGCTGGTTCGGCTAATAATTTAGCGGTGAGGCATTGATAGACGGGATGGAATATTTCACCTGAAAATGGTGACGTGGTGTGTTTGCGGTTTTTGTTGGAGACGGAGGCAAAGACAAAAAGTTCCATCACCAACATACTACGCAAAGAAACGAAAGCAACGATTGATAGTTCCGCAAATTGTAGGAGAAAAAAAACCGTCAGTACGGATTGCAGCCCGGATCTAACCTGGAAACGCCCATGATCAGGATTTCTCATGCGTATCATTGGAATAATCAACAATATTTTTAGTTTTTCTTGAAAAAAAGTTTATAGTTTTGACGTGATTTCGACGTGTGCGCAAATAATGTGTGATGATGAATTTTTCACCGTCGACTGCGCATACCAGCATGCACGATTGTATCGAAAAAAAATGGAAAAACGTGCGATGTTTTAATTTTTTTACTTGCAAGCAATCACTTTTTTCTGCGAAAACACTTGAAAACAGTTGCGTTGCATGGTTTGCTTCGGCACGTACGTATGTTCTGATTTTGTGTCTGTTTCCAACTTTCAGTTTCACTTTCACAGCGCAACTAAACTCGTTATCATGCTGACACGCATGTTGTGACGACGGGGATTGTCTGGGTGTAGTTTTCTTCCAAACCACGTTATCTTTGTTTATTAGTGTTGATTGAGCGTGTATCAACTACGAAACGGACACACTGTGCATGTGCAACACACCGGGAGTCAATGAAAATGGTGTGCAGTATTTGATTTTTCATTTTTTTGTTCCAAAGTTTAGCATGTCACGCTTGTGCGCCCGAGGTGGCAGTGGTATTGGTGAATAATTGATGTGGCATTTGCCCGAGATTTGGCATTTACATAGGATTTGAATCAAAAGATAACGACGATTATTTTTTCGCAACACATAATTCGTTCGGGTTTCCATTAGATTGCAAGTGAGAAATGATTTTGTGAAAAACAACTCGATGTTTTTTTTCGATCATCAAAAATAATAAGCTTGGAAAAGCCACGGGGGTGTGGTGGCGGTGAAGAACGTTTTACGGATGGTTGGAAAAAAGTTCATTCAGAGCACACCTGATTGATGATGGAATGCAGTTTTGTTGTGTTGACATTTTGTTGCATTATTCTACTGTGACAGTGGCTGATGTTTGTTTTTAGAGTGAGTCATTGAGAAAATTATGACAAATTCAACAAAATTGACTGTGGAATGGAATGAAAGAACACAAAAAAAGCGTGGCAATGTGCAAGTAACTTGTGATTTAGTTTGACCTAGTACATGTAGTATGCCAGGGACTGGATTGGAGAAAATGAGATATTCGAATGTTGGTTAATTGGTTGACTCAGTTATTACAGTATTCACAAAATGTATGTGGATTGGCTTTTGCCTATGCTAATTGATCAAATAAAACTTGATCCAAAATGGTTATATTTTGCTATGAGAATTATAACCGAGACCAGGACTTTGGAAATTGGGGAAGTTCGTTTTGCTTATCAAAACTGTGGTTGTTAGCTGTTCGTCGTTATCAACGACCATCAACGCCACAACCAACTCCACTCGACCAAAAGCCGAACACAACCAAAGCCATAAACAGCCGCTTTGTTTTATTATCACGGTAGTTTCGCTTTGTTGGTTGTACATGTTTGTTTGTGCACACGGAAAATCGTAGTAAAATGCGCTACGATTCACGCGAAAACGGTGTTGATAGTAAATTGTCATAAAAAGTCTGTTTGGCCGTTCATTCCAAGCAACGGTTCTTTTTTACCGCAATGTAAACGAAACTCGAAAAGCGAAACAACATTTTCGCGTGTTGGTTCTGTGTGTGAACAGTGCAAATGGGCTTGCGTTTTGGTCGTATTTGGATGCAGTTCGGTTGTTTGAAGTTGATTTTGTCTTCGGTTGGCCGCAGTTGAGTGCGTAAATAGTGACGATTTCGGGGATGATAAAGCAAAGTGGCTTGTGGTTTTGGTTTCGTTCTGCTCCACGCTCTGCTGCTAAAGCGCATTAGGTTGATGGTGTGGTGTTCACGTTTGTTTGTTTATTGTTGATTGCTTGCGGGTTTGCTCACCTCGGGTTTTGGTTCGACAGGGAATGAAAATCCAAAAAATGCTAACTGTGAGGCAAAAATGCGATTTCGATCAATCGCACTATGATGTTCAACGTGAAAGCATCTCTGAAACTGTTCCTACTTCATATGTACACTCCACATTCGGCGTTGCACACTTTGTTGCTGAAAACACTTTACCAGTCTGTCCTCACTGTACTCACATCAGATTGGTGAAAGTCATATTCCGTGAATATAAATAAACGGTTTTGCAAACAGTCTGTAGTGAACTCGAAACTGCCCACGTGTGGGACGCTTGTCTGTTTGCTGAAGGCTGGAGGGAAAGCTTCGAGGGAAAGCAAATGATTTGCAACCTGTGTTTTGGGGACCGAACTGTTGACACACAACAAAAAGGTAGAGTAAAAAACACGACAAATGTTATGTGATCGAAAACACTGGTTGTGGTATACCAGCAGAGGCGTGAGTTTCCAATTCCAGTGGAGCTTCCAAAAGTTTTCAGAAATTAAGAAGAAATTAAGAAAATAATATATTCTTTTCAAACGAATGCCGTAATTTTTAAAATTTATTTGTTCAAAATTTTCAATCATTCAAGGGCGGTTTCGCGTGGTGCTACAAAGTGACGGACGAGAAAACGGGTGAACTGTTCGCGATCAAAGTGATCGCACGTGCGTGGCTCACCAAGAAGCATCACCATGAGAAGGTCAATCGCGAGATTCGGGTAAGTCTGGTATGACCTATTTTTTTAAACGTGTCCCACTGAAATGGCGTCATGGGCCGCCAAACATGCGCTTGCCGTTCACAGTAAACCAGACTTTCCGTTTAGCCGATTCTTCCCGTAAACAAATGGTGAATGTCGAATCATTCACACCAAACTGACATTTTTAGTGCCTGTACTTTGACAAACGGGCGTTTTTAAAGCAAATGACGTCATTTTAGTCCGGACACGTTTGAATAAATGCACAATAATAATGTGACTTGCAAATCTGATTTCGTCAATTTCTCCTTCGAATTTTCAAATTTTGAATGTTTCGGATATCGAATTTGTTGCTTTTTTTTGCAACATTTGCACCGCCGCACTTTCCAGTTGCACCGTCAAGTGAACCATGTCAACGTTGTCAAGTTGCACTCTGCGTTCGCCGACGAACGCAACATCTATATTCTGCTCGAGTATTGTAGATATCGAGTGAGTTTTTTGATCGAACTTTCGAAATGGCGTTTTGTTTTGATGTGGCATTTATTCGAAACTGTGGGACTTTCCCAGCAAACTGGCAAATCGATTGTCAAAACAACTTGGAGGCGATAGGTGAACAAACTGGACCCGAGCAAAGCCGAGCCACGCAAACCCGAGCCACTATGTCTCCCAAGCCAAGTCGTTCTATAGTTGCACAGTGGCCGGTCTGCTGGTTTGACATTATCTTTCAAAACCGAACTTTTGTGAGCCATGATGAAAATCACAACGTCGAAGTCAACTGTGTAGTCAATCAATCCCCCAACTGTGTTCGATTGTATCAAAGCAGCCATGAGCATGAGTGTCGCAACGATTGTAACGAGCAGCCATGCTATTTCACTTTCCCGTTTTCATTTTTAAATGGGATCAAAATCAGGAATGTATTTGCTTTGCTTGGCGAGTCTGTTCGCATTCTCAATTTTTCGTGCCGCCCATTTCAGTCGATCGTGAACGTGATGCGACGTCGTCAGGTGCTGACGGAGCCGGAGGCACGCCACTACGTGCGTCATCTCGTCGAGGCGTTGATTCATCTGCACGAGGTCAACCGTGTCCTGCATCGCGACGTGAAACTCGGCAACATGATGCTCGACGAGAGGATGACCGTGAAGCTGGGCGACTTCGGACTGGCCACCGATCGACTGCCGCTGGCGGTGCCGAATGGAGCCTCGAATGGGCAAGCGTCCGTGGGGGCTTTCGTTTTGTTGTGGGATGTTGGGTTGGTTCGAGATGGGAACAGAGCGCAATGGAGTTGGGGAAGTTTTTTGGATGCTTGTTTGCAACAAATTTTTTGATGCCAAACGTTTGTGTGTGGTTTTGTTGATCGGTGTGAATTTGGTTTTTTCGCTTTGATTTCTGCGCAGCACCACGCGGCTTGCGCGCAGTTGCCGTGTTTTCAGAACAGTGGATTTGCGGTCGGCTGACTGCAAATGCCGGTTGTGTATGAGCGGGAGCAAACCATTGCTTGTCTCCGTTCGTATTTCTTCCAAAGCTCAGATCACCCAACAGCCGTTTTATTACCATCGTCCATTTTGCAGCTCTATCTGCGGCACACCGAACTACATCGCGCCGGAGATTCTCCGCAAAGAGGGCCACTCAGTGGCGTCCGAGTGCTGGGCGGTCGGCTGCGTGCTCTACGCGATGCTCCATGGACGACCGCCGTTCGAGACCGACGACCTCGATCAAACGTACTCGCTCATCCTGGACGGCAACTACAACATCTACGTGAAGATCTCCGCGAACGCGAGGGATCTCATTCAGCGGTGCGTGTTTTCATTGATCGCTTGCTCTCGAATTTCGTGTTTTGTCGTGTGTTGACTGTGCTCCCGAAACACCGTCAAAAAAATAAGTGGGGCTCACTCTTTTCCACCACGGCCCCTGGTTCCACACCTAAAAGATGCGCGTATCTTATTGTTATCGTGGTTTCTACGATCAATTTGGCGTTTGAGCATTTCATTCTTTAATATTCGATCGACGAAAAATGGTTTTGGCCAGCCATTTTGAAACGAATTTTGATGGAATGTCTGCAGTCAAACAGAAGCGTTCAATTCGTAGATTCTGGCATTTGAGTCTGGCATGCTGACTGTGTATCTGGTTGGACCAATTGGCGAGACCAGCACCAGCGCAATTCAATAGCAGACAAACAGCTGCAATTTACGATTCGACTCCACCATCAATAAACAAACATCGAACTCACCTGCAATATTGGTGTTGTTGGTGTTGCTAGCAACAATGCTGTAGTTTTATGTATCATCTCGAAATGGAAATACACAACAGACAACAATTTTGACGACGATGCAGCCAATCAATTGCAACTGTTTTTCATGGCAGCTTGCTCAACCCGAAGCCGTGCGGTCGTCCCACGCCGCGTGACATCCTGGCGCATCCGTTCATGTCCGACTCGCTGACGGTCAGAATGACGGGCGAGTTGTCGCACCGAGCGCCGTACACGAGCGAGTCAGTCGCGAGTCTGCGTGCAATGGTTTTACTGTTGCATTTTTTGGAATTTTTTCTTTAAACATTGCTGTGTTTATGTATCAAATTATGATTACTATTATCAGTTCCCAGTTCTGCATTATAATGCATGCATAAGGTTGGGCCGCAGTAGCTTGACGCGGTTCAATTCAATGTTGCTGAAGTGACCCCCAGTTCCTGAGATCTGACGGTCACATAATTGATGTTTAATTCCCGCTTCATAAAACGGAGTTTCACTCCACCTCCTCTGGAAACGCATTGAGTCGCACAATCAAAAACATTGATTTTGGTCGAACACAATCGATCGAAAACATTCGAACATTTGTTTTGAACTCGGATTACTCTTCGTTTGTTGCGTGCAGATTTGTCACGGTCTCACCGAGCAGCACGTCGTCACTGGTCTACACCTCCAGTCGCATGATGCGTAGCATGAGTCACACGAGCGTTGTTTGGCCGATGCACGCTGAAAATGCGACAGAAACGCGCGCAAGCAGCAAGTACGACGGACGCAAGATCAAGACGTCGCCGCCGCCGCCGCCGTTGTCCGTGTACAACAAGCCACCTCAAACGCAGACGCGCGAGACAGCGTGCGCAATGCCGTTAGTGGGTTTTGGACTGCATTGGGTGGTTGGAGAAATTTAGTAACGACAAAACGATTGTGAATTTAAATTGTGTTCTTTTTCGCGCGAGCGCGAATCCGAAAAAAGTACAGAGAACGCCGTCAAGTGGGTCGCACATCGAGGTTTTCTGGCTATTGCCTATTGACCTCTCGGCGGGTCGATCACTCAAACGCCAAAAAGGAGACAGACAAAAGCTAGAAAGCTAACATGTGAGAATTTCGACCCGTTCTCATATTGCCTCACCACAGTTGTCGGTCGCTCTGAATTTTATTCGTTGGCGTCAAGAAAGATCCACGCAATTAATCGCAGAGAATTTTCTTATCCAATTCTTCTTTCCACGATTCCCATTCCAGGCGAGTCTCGGCGCCGCACCCGACTGTCGTCAGCACGTCGACCACGACCACCAGCACATCAACGGCCACTTCAACCGTGCAACAGCAGCAATGGCTGCAACGTCAACAACAACAACAACAACAACAACAACAACAACGCAGCGCACGCGTTCGTTCTGGCTCCGGTAACGTTGTGAGCAGCAGTCAGATCGCAGCACAACACCAACAACAGCAGCAGCCGCTATTTGCGTCAAACGGTTGGCGCAACACACAGATCTCACAGTTTTTTTGTATCACAGTGCTGAGCTGTGTTGCTTCAGTTCTTTCAACCTTCTAATTGTAGATGACGGGAATAAACAGACATTCAAACGTTTCTGCACTCCGAAAAATTCAATCGAAACCGCTGCTATTGGCCGATCGATTTCTGGCTGTTACAGTTGCAAACAAAAAAAACATGCTTTTTTCCAGCTATTGAGTGGTCGGCCGAATGCGCTCAACCCCCACCACCACCACCACCACAACAACACACCGAGACACAACAAGCAGGCGGCCGTGTCGTCTGGTTCGACCCGTGCCAGCCGCCGCCGTACGCAGCGCCGCCACCACCCAGCTCGTGTGCGCCCACCAGGACACCACTACTGCACACGCAGTCACCGCCTGCGCCTCCTCGTCACACTGCTCAACCGCCGTCTTCCTATGTTTTGACGTCGTCGTCGCCTTCCAGTTTGCTCAGTTCACAGGTGGATTGGCTTTTTGCGGGCGTGACTGTTTGTTTCTAGACCGGCATGCGCACATATTTGGCAAGTTCCAACAGTGGTTGGTTCTTTTATTTCAAACTGGAATTCAACCAATAAGAGGTGTTGTCATTTAAAAAACTACGAATAAACCAACATCCGATGCAGAAGAGGAATGGTCTGATCAGTGACGTGTCCCTCTCGAGCAACCTATCCCAAACAGTTTCTCCAATTTCCAGGCCGTCTCTGCCATGCTGACCACGGGTATCGCCGCCTCTGTGGCAACATCAACAGCGGCCCACTCCGGTGCTAACAACGTGCCTCGAACCCATCAACAACAACAACAACAACATCGATCCATATCGCCTCCATCGAACGGCCTGCCAGCAAAGGCTCCGTTGGCCAGAATCGACGAGGACGCGACTGCTGGTGCGTTCGGTGCCGGCGCGATTGTGCTCGGTGACGCCAGTGATTTCGGGATTCCATTGATCGACAGCCGTGCAACGCCGAGTCCCACGACGAAACTCGGGGTCAGTGTTGGTTGGGGAGTAGAAATTGTTGTGATGCCTTGTGGTTGGCTGATCGATTGATTGGTTGTTTGGTTGATTGACTGATTATTGAATAATTGATTAAGCAGAGCAGAGCAGTCTTCCTCGCATGCCGAGGTACAGTACCGGTCTGGCCTGGGTAATCTAAGCTAATAATTTTATGCAGGGTATTTTGAGAAACCGAATGGTAAAGCCTCCGGGTAACCAATCAAAAGTTCGGTTCTTCTGAAATCGTTGAGACCTGGGCTTCAAGTGCATAATAGCACGCCACAATATTCACAATCGGCCGCGTTTCTCCAATTGCAGTGCGACTTTCTCGACCACTGCCGCCTGACGTCCGGCTCGCCGCGCTCGTGCGGTTCCCGGGTGTCCGGCGATTCCGGCGTCGCATCGGACGGCGGCGGCGCGGGCGCGGCCAGCAGCGGCAGCAACAGTAACGGCCTCGTTCAAGGCGCCCCCAGCCACGGTGTCCGTCAGACGCATGCAGTCTCGAGCGAGCATTCGCCCTACTACGTTCCGGCGTATGCGGCCGTGCAGAGCGGCGTGTGGCCGCCAACGTCGTCCGCTGCTGCGAGTCACTGCGTCGTCACGGCATCGCCCACTTCCTACGGCTATTCCTCAGCGGCGAACTCGCAACAGCAGCTGTGTTACCGGACGTCGCCGTTGTTGACGACACAGCACGCTGCGATCGATAACGTCAACAGTCAACAGCCGTTTTATTATGCGAACGCACAACAGCAGCAGCAACAACTGCCGCCCAGAACAACGCCTCAACCGTCCGGTGCTGCACCACTGCCCTCGTCCGTCTCACCACCGCCTCCTTCCAATGCCCTTCCTCTGGTTTCACCCATGTGCGCGTGTCACATCAGCGAACACCTGGCCGGCCTCGAGAAGCGACTCTTATTTGCGGTTGATTCGTCCTACGCCGTGACCGGATCGGGCGAGAATTGCTGGATGGAAATGCGTGCGTTTTTTCTCTTGATTTTGATCAGCGGAAACAGTTTTTTTTGTAATAACGGTTTTGTTGCCGTGAGACTTTCAATGGCCGGATTGCAATCCATTTCGCGGTGTGGTTTTTGGTTTTGGTCGTAATTGTAATTTCATTTTTGCGGTTTCGAGATTTCCAAGAGTCTCATAACATGTGCACGTTTGTTGCAAAGTGTCTTTATTTGCAGCCACCGCTCGCGTTTGTTCGCCGGCACGCCCGGTGACGTACGTCGTCAAGTGGATCGACTACACGAATCGGCACGGCTTCGGCGCCGAGTTCAACGACGGCACCGTGTGCATCTGGTTTCGCGACGGCGCCGTGATGAATTGCTGGTGAGTATGATGAGCGCTTTCTGGTGATTGGTTTTGATTGGCTGATTGGCTGCTTTTGAATTTGAATTGGCATGGTGCAGCCGATCAGTCATTGCCGAACTGCATGAGTGATGAGCACCATGCATGTTCGATGCCTGCGACAGTCAATGAAACATGCTTGGTTTCGCCTTTGTGGCTTCGCACGAACAAAAGTGTAATGCGGTCAATCCGCAGTCCACAGCGTAAAATGCTGAAGCCAATGAGCCACAGTTGACGTGTAAAACTTGCACTGGCATTTGAATCTAACATGCTGATTGGTTGGTTGCATCTCAAACTGGATGGTTGAACCCAGTCAGTGTGCGCCGTTTCAAAACACCCAATCAGCTGATTGCCCGTTGCCGGTTCCCCCACCTTAGCGATTAGACAATGATAAACAAACAAAAACCTCACTCAACAGCACACCAAATAACAACATTGCTCTTTGCAACGTGTGCAGCCGTGTGTACAGCGAGTCGCGCGAGTATCTCCAGTACACCTTCGAATCGGCCGACGGTCACCGTCGAACGTTCACGTCGCTTGACACGGATCCGTTCGAGCCGGAGCTCGCGCATCGATTGAGCGTGTGCAACATGTTCCGCCGCTATATGGAGGTCAACCTCACCTGTGTACGTGTTTGGTTCTATGGAGTTTGATTGTTGAAGTTTGAGAGTGGTCGTGTATGTGATGTAATGAGACTTGCGAATTGACTGGGTTTGAGAATGAATAAGGCGTACTATTCTAGAATTGGACGTGTGAGCCTAGTTCTGGTCTGTTTGATGAGCTTTTTGGATGGCAGCAGTTGTAAAGTGAGTTTTTTGGTTGGTTGCAATAATTGCCGTTTTGCATTTACAGTTGCGAGTTGAGTTTTTTGGCGGCAGAAGTAGGTGTTTTTGCATCAGGGTTGCAAGCTGAGCTTTTGCACTGTGGTAGTTGAAGAATTGCGTTTTTTTTTTATTTTTTACTGTATTCCCGTTTGATTGTTCAGCATTCGGACATCAGCGCAACCCGGGACAGCGCACCCCCGCCGGGCCGTCCGAGCACACGCGGTCTGCACTCGTGGCTCAGGGGCGAGCAGTACGTGTTGCTTGTCATGAACGACGCCTCCGTACAGGTTTGGTCGTTTGCGGTGTTCTGTGTGAAATTTTAGTGTTATGGTCAGCTATTGGTCTTTTCTTGCTTTTTTCGAATTGGTAGATCCGCTGTCCTCCCCCGCCCCCTTTGGTTTCCAGAAACTTTGAAGAAGCCAGAGGATTCAGAAACTATTCCTGCAGAACAGATCAGAACGTTTTCAGAATGAATTGAAATCGTTTGAGTTTCAAATTTGACATCGGAACTTCGAAACAAATTCCGAGACAAAAACTGGTTCCATTCACAGGTGAACAACGTTCAAACGCACACGAAGACGATTCTGACGCCGTTGCCTGAAGGCCACGTCCGCGTCACCGTGATTCAACCGTCTGTCGACGCAAACATGCCACCGCCGATGTATCAGTGCGACCTGGGCGAACAGGTTGGTGTATAATATCTTTTCTTTAGGACCTGCGACTCAATGCGGCTGTAGATGGGAAAGGAAACTAGTTTCAATCTTTATGTGGTAATTCAGAATAGCCTAAGTGACCCGGCCTCATTAAAGGGTCTCGGATCACTTTACCAATTTTGAATTCCCGCGTCATGCATGCAAACTGTTTACCCATCCATGCGCGCATTGAGTCCCGGGACCAAAATAAAAGATCATACAAACATTGGGACTTTTTGAGATCATCGTCTTTTTAAATGGGGCTACCAAATTTCTTGTGGTTTTTTTGGTAGGTGGAGAGTTAACCATCCAGTGAGCTGAGTCGTGTGCGCCTGAGGCACATTGATTGGTCGAATAAGCAGACCAGTTGAAGTTGAAGCAACTTTTTTTCCGAAAAAAACTGAGCATTTCACTTTCTAACGAACATTGCCCCCTCACGTGGCGCGACGCTGGGCAAAGGTAGTGACGCAATTTGGCCGATCGAGCGGGCTCGGTCGGGCGAGGACGCTGTGTAGGAGCTGCGTCGTTGTGCGCACCCACGGGATGGTGATAGCGGCCGGCGAAACACCGCAGAGCTTGGCACGTTTGGGTTTGCGAAATATAAAATTTGAAGAAAACGTTCGCGTTTGCGCAGTTCGTCGACTCGTACGTGCCGATCTCGGAGTGCGTGCCGCGCAGTCTGCTTCGTGCGCTCGAGTTCGCCGTGGACACGTTGGCGCGTTGTCGTGGCGCATGTCAACAGCAACACCACCAGTGCAGCGCCAACACAAAGCAGCCACCGCCAGCCAATCAGCACAGCGCCGCCACAGCGGCAGACGTCGACATGCGCTCGCATTCGCCGCCGCCCCCGTCGCACAATGTCTACCAACGGCCGTCCTCCTATCACGCGGCGTGCGTCGATGATCAGCAGTATCCGATCAGACAACAACAACGCCAGCATTGTAAGGTGACCAATTGTTGATATGTGTTTTGAGATTTTTCGGTTTTTTGTTGTTTTTGTTCGTTTTGTTCTGATGAGTTGTTCCAGAGTGTTGAATTGGAAACGCAACCATTTTTTTCATCGGCTGTGCTGTATTATTAGTTATTACCGTACCGTGTTGGTTGTTTTGGTTTTTGTTTGTGGTTTTTGAGTTTTTCTCTGTGTTCTGTATTTACGGTTCTGTATTATTACTGCGTTTATGTTTTTTTTCGTATTGGTGTTGGCATAATTTTGTGAAGGCCATTCTTTCTATATACGGAGTTTTGATTTCAGTTGCAGCATTGGAGGGCGGGAGGTATTTTTGTGTGTTTGGAATGGTTTCATGATGACAACGAAGATTTTTGCGCAGATTTGATTTTAGCTTTGTACTTGTTTTGATTTTGATTGGTTCAGTTTTGGTGCCCCAAATTTATGTCGACATTACGGGTGATGCTCGCACACGTTCATGTAATCGTAGCCGCTTTTGGTTAGCATTGTTTCGAGTATCGGTTGGTGGCTTGTTGAAAATCCAAAAAAGCGTGAACGGCTGATAAAACTGTTTGTTTTGTATCTTGCAAGAGCCGTTTTTTTTGGTTCCTTTTTCAAGTCAGCCCGCTGTGTTGTATTTTATTTTTATTTTCACGTTTTTTCACCAGAAAATCATCAGTGAGGCACGCAATAACTTGCATCAAGTACCACTTAACTGTAATTCGTGTAGCATTCTTTTGGTTGGTCTGCATTTGATTGTTTTTTCCAAACAAGCAACTTCGATCGAGAAATCCACATTGTTATTTATTGTATGGAACAACATTGAAATTGTCTAGTTTCGATTAAGTAAACACAGCAAACTTCAAAAATTGTGCCTGCTCTGTTGAAGTGACGCAAAAAGCTGCCAAAATTCCAGTTTCTAACAAATCTGTCTTTTTTAAATAATACTTCTGCCCTACCTCATGCATTTATAAATTTACTTTTTTTGGTGCACGAATGTAAGGTTGAGTTTCAAACACGCAGCAATGCAAATAATTATGGAAACAATCTTTCATGTCTTCTGTGGTTTGTGCGCAACTTTTTTGTGTGTCAAAAATACAGACGAAAAGTGTACCGTTGGTGAGTCATTGCGATGCGAAATGCGAACGTTTTTGTTCTATCAGTTCATTTCAAATGATTTGTCTGTTATCTGCTTAAAAGTCACTTGGCTCAATTGGCTCACAAAGTGTGTTTCGCTGCCATCCATTGGTGTTGATTCGTGGTTCTTCAATTAATTTTATTTGAAAATTATGTGATCCCTACAGCAATATGCGCAACATTTGTGCTCCAACAGCCCCGCCCATGCTGCCCCTGCCCCGTTCTCTCTCATTGCAACACACTGCTGCAAGTCGTGCATTTTTACTGAAAAAATAGAGTTGCCTTTGAAGTTGTTTGAAATATATCAATGTTATATTAGCGATTCCCGATTTGAGACAAAACTGGCAACTTTAATCGAGTTTTTTTGTATTTTTTGCGTCGTCTCTGTCAGTGTTTCTTTTATCTCCGGTTCCGGGTACAGTTTGTAAACAGATAGAATCTTTGAAAGTTGTGTGATGGAAGGAAATTTTTCAAATGTTTTGTGCAGTGCGGCGTCGTTTGTTGTTCTAAATGTGTGGATTCATTGATTTTGAACTCGGATTGTAATATCAGCCCTGACCTGCCACCCGATGCCTATCAGTATTTTCTTCTCTTGCTTTTATTTTAATTTAACAATCTGTTGTTTGTACGTCGCTTTTATACCGCACCCGTTTTTCTTCTTTTTCTGTTTCGTTTCAAACAGTTCTCTACCAAAATAACTTACGTTTTTTTTTCAAGGTTTTTTTGTTCCGTTACTACTTTACTCACTAAATGCGCGTTTTTTCGTCCACTATTTCTTCGTTAAAAACAGCGTTTGACATTGCAATTTGAAAAGTTACCACCAACATCAAAAAAGTTTTGTTAATTTCATTTCACGGAATCAGGTATCAAAAAAACGATTTAATTTGTCCTTAAATTATATATGTATGTTAATTATTTTCAAAACTTATTTTGAAACAATTTGGTAACATGGTTTTCATTCAGAGCTCACTGTGTTCGTGTTTTGCCAACATCCGCCCAAGATTTTTGTTTTTTTCGTTTGCCTCCGTAACTTCTTTTTTTCAGTTCGGGTTACTAACAGTGCTGTCATGTTTGGGTTTTAAAGCTTTTTCATGCTCCATTTTCAGTGTCGCAGTCGATTTCCGACGTTAAACGTTATGTTGTTTGTACTGTGGACGCCTTACATCGTATTATCTTTTATTTTGGTCCAGACACTCAGATGCGCGTATAGATGGGTAAACAGTGGCATGCGTGACGCAGGAATTCAAATTTGGTAAAGTGATTCGAGTCCCCAAGTAAGGCCGGGTCACTTAGGCTAATTTAGATTGCCACAAAGAGTTGAAATTAGTTTCCTTTCTACGTCTGCAAACGCACTGAGTTACAGAACCCAAAAAATTGATAATATGTAGTTTCTTTTTCAGAATTTTTAAAAACGAATTCATCAATAAACGTTCACGCTGTGTTTTATGATTGGTTGTTCAGTCATCGCAACAAGATTTTCGTATCAAGTGCTTAGTTGATTTGATTGATTGATTAGTTGGCGTGGCAATGAAAAGAAATCGGAGCCCCGAGTTATATTTATCGTACATTTCTAAAACATGTTGTTCTTACCAATCATTCCATGAATAAAATGTTTATTCAGCATTGCTTTTCTGTTTCGCTTATTATTGGTCACGTTTTGTTTGATGGTGGAAATTATTACACTGCCAAAAGCATCGTGTGAATTAGAAAGCACACACACGGAATAAAAAGTACGGTATCTGAGAAAATTCTGGTATTTTGGACAATGAAATTACTTGAAGCTCATTAAAAGTCCTAGTCTGAAAACAGAGTACTTTGTTGGTTATATAACACAACAATGTTGCCCAGTCAGTCAGTCACAACGCAGACAAACACAACACGCACACACCCGCTGATATCACCGACAATGTGTGTGCATGTGTGTGTGTCACTGCGCCACATGCAACTGACGGGCTCGCATCTCTCCAGAATGACGCTTCATTTCCCGCAAGAGCAGCGGCAATCTATCGTCGCGCAACGTGCACTGTGCTGGTGCTGCCAGCCGGCCGTTGCTCGCGCAGCAGCCACTCGCGGTCTTCGCGCAGCTGGTTGGCGCGTATCGTCTCGAGAATTCGCAGGTATCGTATGGCGGTCCGCAGGATCTCCTGTTTGCTCATCTTCTTGTTGATTGGATATGATGGCAGAATGCGGCGAAGCGCCATGAAACCGTCGTTAACCTGCGTTTCGCAATCGAAATAACTATGTCAATCAAACACACGGCTGGATAAGAAATACCGAACTGTTCGTTCGCTCAACGAGCAACAGCAAATAGGCTGCGTTCACTTTTGGTTGTTTCACTGGCTGCTCTACAAATACGTATTGTCGGCATTGGCGACTTTTCTCCGTGTGTACAGGCTGTTTGTTAAAACCGGTCACTTTTTTTCGCAGATTACAGAGCGTGCAAAGCTGTGAATTACATTGAGAAGAACAAGTGTATCGGGTTATGTTGACTGCATGTTTTTGCTTGCAACTCCGATCCCGGATTTCTTCTTCTTTTTTGGAACTCTGTATTCTGCGAACAAATCGACAGGTTTAAACAAACATACTACGGAATGGCCGTTTAAACATGGCAGCTTTTTTCAGGGTGCAAGGAGCGCGTGAAATTTGAATGAAAGGAAAAAGACTTTCAGAAAGCAGATTGTGTGTCAAATTTGATGTGTGTTTTTTAAACTAATTGATTCTTCGTGCTATTCTGTTCATTCTATCTCCCTTGTACACACGATTGGGAATTATCTTGGCATTCTTGAAAAACACAACCCCTAGTCTGCGACTGATCCCGCCTTGATGGAGAATACAAGGACTGCCTTATTTATTCGGCCATACTGTATGCAGGTTTTGTGTATGTTGGTTAAACAGGGGCAAACTGTTTGGAGGCAAAAATCTTTTAAAAAACCTGAATTTGCCGCTGTCTCTCCCGGTCGCTGCACGGTCCACCAGCCGTCGCACTGGCGCCATCCGATGTCGCCTCTTTCTCCTTGCTGTTTTTTGCAGTGCCATCAACCGATTTCAGCAATTTCTTACGTCGACCCGCCGTCGCCGATGGCGTGATATTCGTTTTCTTATCATCTTGTTTTCGGTCAACTTTCGGTTTCTCTTTCGCACAAGTTTGAGCCAAATCTTCAATAACGACAGTTGCCCTTTTCTTTGGTTTATTCTGCAGTCGCAACGTCGCCACTGTCGCCGCCGCTCGCGACGATTCCGGTTTCATGTTTTTTTTTTAGTTTTGAGGTTTTATTTCGAGAAGGAACTCGCGAGATGATGCAAATGAAATTACCGAAAAAAGGTGTCAATAGCGGAAAACGTGTTTTGCAACAGGGCAGTTTTGTGTGGTTGCTCAAGCGAATTGACCAAATCACGTCTGAGAGCCATGTGCAAAAAAGTGCAGTGAGGCGTGAGCCTGTGGCTGCGGTCGGTCTGATAAAACGACAACGGCTGTTCATTAATATCAGCTTTGCCTTTGGTTTATTAATTTCGCCATTTTCATGTGGACATTTGCACAGATGTCCCGTGAGAATTACAGAATGTTGCATGTGTTGCTGTTTGGCTGTTTGCGTGGATTGTGAAACTTTTTTAAAATTTTGCTGATTGATTATGTCTTTTTTAAAAGATTAAAAATTTAAAAAATCATTTAAAAATGTTGGAGGAAAATCTGAAAATATAGTGCGCCAAGTTCGCATTTTTCTATGTCAGAGCCAAATTAAACAATGAAAATGCAGCCCACCATCGGACCCAGAAAAATAGCGAGTCTGCTTTTTGTCCTGTGTAAAAGACGCATCAGAATTTTCGCATGTTTCAGAAACACAAAAGAACGAACGATGACAGTTCAGTTCAGTTTTATTCTGCAGTGCACGGCATAATACCATAGAAGTGTAAGACACCATGAGTAGGCAAGCCAAAACACAACAGAAACAGAGAACGTTGCGTGGGTTGGCTTGTGGAACCGAGAAACACATGGTTTTGGATCCACATGCTGCAAAAGGTAGGTGGATCCAAATTGATGTTGGAGAGAGGGTAATTTTCATAAAAAGTTTGCCGATTTTAAAGGTTGAAATGGCTTTGTTTAGTTCTGAAAGTGCAAATTCGAACTCAGCGCGTCAGCGCGGTTCTATCCAATGCAGCTATTTTTGTCGACCATCACTTTCCTTCGGCATCTACATTTTTTTCAAATTAATTAGAAAATAAAAAAATTCAATTAAAAAATTGGGATTTCACTTTTTTCGAACCTTATCGCACCTCTTCTGCGATTCAGACCCTCCTCAAAACGCCACCAATTAGTAGTTACAGTCGAACTCACTCAAATGTGGAATCAGCTGATTGGTCGACCGAGCGGAGGCTGCTCACACTCCGCACCGTTCTTTTTTTCGTGGATTTGGATTTTATTGAAACGTGTTTTTATGAATTTCCAGCAACCTTTTTGTGCTAAAAATAAACTCAAAGGTTGGAGAACGCGAAATTTAGAAAATTTTATTCCACAGCTCAACTCAAAATTTATTTTTTGTTTAATGACGACGACGTCGTCGTCGCTTAATTTTTGCGTGTGGACTGAAAAATAAAAGCCTAAAAGGAGTGTGCTGTGCATGGTTTGCTGCGTGCACCAAGTAAATGAACACTGCAGCTTACCAAAAACAACTTGAAAACGGTGAAAATGAAAAATGAAAGCAAAGTCGTCGTCGTGTCGTCGTCGTCCGCGAAGTCGGAACGCATTTTTTTTAATTGCGGACGCATGTCGATCGGTCAGCTAGGAATGAAACCCCCTTCAGCTGGCTACACAGCGCACTCATTTCAGGCTTTTGTCTTTCAGTTCACACGTAAAAATTAAGCGACGACGTCGTCGTCGTCATCGTCGTCAGTGAAAAATGCATTTTAAGCTGTTGAATAAAAAAATTGAATTTCGCAGTTCTCCAACCCTTTGAGTTTATTTTTAGCATGAAAAGGGTGCTGGAAATTCACACTCATTCAAAAGAAACACGATTTAATAGAATCCAGATCCACGAAAAAAGATGGGTGCGGAGTGTGAGCAGCCTCGCCTCGGCCGACCAATCAGCTGATTCCACATTTTATTGAGTTCGACTGTACCCTGAACAGTAGCGAAAGTGCGGGGTGGGGAGGGGTCCACCCCCAGCCGATAATCCTGCCCGTCCACGGGCAGATACCCGTGTACACCTAGACAGTATCGAAGGCGAAAGCAAATTTTCGAGGGGGGTGTCGTCACGTGGGGGGGGTGCCGAAAATTTTTCAGTGGGGGTGTCAGTCATGGTACGATGTAACGATGTAACGATGTAACGTTTATCGTACAAAAGTAGTGATACGATGCCGAAGCATCGAAATAGGTAATACCCGTTAGTACAAAATACAATGAAACAATCAATAACATCACGCATTCACCACCACACGAACAAAACACGATGAACTGACTGAGCTGACTGAGCTGAGATTCTGAGAATTTGAATTTTGAACTTTTTTCAAAACAAGTTATCAATCACGAAAACTGTCACACACGACGAAACATTAACAAATAAAATAATTAGCGAGAATCAAACTCATGACTGCCCGATCAAAACTGTTCAAAACAAAACAGATAATCCACTTCATCGACGATACGAATACGAATTCAAATTGCCGCACGATCTCAGTGCACTGGTACAGTGACACCCCAGTGCAGCACACCTCCCCCCAGAGCACCAGAGACCGTCGGGTGGGGGGGGTGTCACTCCCCCCTAAAACCGGGCACCCCCCCCCCCATCATAGTTGTTCTAGGGGGGGGGGCTGGGGGGGCCGGCCCCCCCCAAAAAAATTTCGAATCTATCTCTATCAGACAGGTTTTTTCGGCTCAGCTATTATCTATCTAAAAAAATTTCTCAGCCAGCTATCTATCTGAAAATTTTTGTCTTCGAAGACATAAAATGAGTCAATTTTTGACCAAAATTGACCATTTTTTCTCGTAAATCTTGAAAATTTCGCTAATTTTAGGTAAAATACGCGTTTATACTTGATTTTTAGTGTATTTTTAGCATTATTTTGCTGTTTTATAGCTTTTTAGCGTTTTAGCTATCTATCTATCAAATTTCAAATTTTTGACCGCCCCCCCCCCAAAGTCACATGCCCCCCCCGCGGCCCCCCCAAAATTTTCCAGCTATCTATCTATCTGGAAAATTTGCTCCGGCTCTCTATATCGCCCCCCCCCAACCCCTCGGCTCTGGAACAACTATGCCCCCCCCATCGGACCCCCCCCCCCTCGAAAATCCCCACACCCCCACGAAATTTTGTCTGGCGGACACCCCCCCCCCAAAAATTTTCTGCACACCCTAAATTTTTTTTGAAAATCATGATTTTTTGTCTATAAAGTCCATAAAAAAGCTGAATATATGATAACTTGACATTCTTCATTGTAATTTCAAAGATTTTGCAGCAAAATTTAGCGTTTTTCCTTCAAAATTTAAGCGAAAAAATATCATGGGGGGTGGGTGCACCTGGTTTGCCTACTTTATTCAAAAAGCGTAAAATAAATCACGCTCCAGAAAATTATTTTTGCTTTCTGCCCGTTTTGCAAATGTCTGCAGATATTATAGTTGAAAGAAAAGAACGTCAAAGTGTCAGACTTTGACAGAGTTGAGTAAGTCTGAGTAGTGAGACTGGCGACTGGCGCTTGGTGGATGGAACTCCGAAATGGACAATGCACTAGATTATACTGACAGATGGCATTGACTGACTGACGACGGTGATGGTGAAGCGACGACGGTGATGGTGAAGGACGGAACAAAAACGAACAAAGGCTTTCAATTTCAATTTTTATTTTTAATTCATTTACAACGACAACTCGGCATTCGGCAACACCCAAGAGTTGACAAGCAGTTTTAGTCGCAGTTTTGTTTTACTGTTTTCTGGTATATTAACGAGCTCATGAAACCAATTGCCGAAGCTTGTATGCAAATCACAAACTGAACTGCTCGTCAATCGTTGTCCTGAAAGTGGAAAAACTGCCAAAAACAAAATCAACGTGATCAAACCAATCTGCTGATTGCCTGTTATAATTTTTAGAATTTGACTGCAAGTGATGTCCTTTTCTAGTTCCTGTCCAATCCCGATGGCGCCGTTATCACGTGGCGGATTGCTCAAACAATTATGCAGACAATCAAACAGCTCAGTCATCGTGATGAAGTCTTCCTTCAGCTTGTGCGATTACGACTGTGGGCCTTAGTCCTTTCTCCACGTTCCACCTCACATGACGCTGCAGAACAGGGCAGACGGAGAGTGCAGTTTTCATGTGTTTCGTTCCATACTTTGTTGTTTTGTTGAGCTGAATTGCAGATTTTTCAGAACTGACAACAACGACCGTGGGGAACCGGCGACGTTGACTCGAATATATCGAAGTTGAGTTCACGACTATTGCTTGGCTTTGACGTTGCTCCGCAAGAAACTGAACGAAATTTGAATGAAAGAAAAAAGACGCTCAGAGTCAGAAACCAATTGTGTGCCAAATGACGTGGTTTTTAACTAAATGACTCTTCATGCTATTGTGTTCATTCTTTCTCGGTTATGTTCTGCGTTTTTTAATTGATTCGTTTGGTTGTGTGCGCAGATTTGTTTTTTTACTCACAAGCATTTTTTGCTGTGGTCAGAGTTCAACCCATCAAATCAAGAAAATAAAGTGTAAAACTAAAACCACCAAATGCGAAACTAACAGAAATACGCAACGTCAGCATGGACATCAAACAAGGTCAGTCTGCAGAAGGAGGGACAATGTCTTTTAAGCTTTCATTCTTTGTCGTTTCGGTGTCGTCCAAAAATCCAAGCTTTCAGAAATAGCTGTGTCAAAAAATGTATCTTGAATGAATGAATGTGCTGTGAAACGTAAACAAAATTTCAGAAGTTAGCATGCTGAAGATTGTCCCACAACAACCCATCCTCTGCATGAAAATTTGATGAAAACCCATGAAAAGTGCGTTGATTTTCAAGTGAATTCAAATTCTGAATCATTTTCTCCTCAAAATAACATGAGAACAACACTGCCGTATGGCGACTTTGTTTCAGCAAATGGACGTTTGTGGCTTTTTTGTTTTTTCGTGGTTTTATTTTGGTTTTTGGTTTTTAAGTTAAAAACTTCTCACACTTCTGGTTTCCGTTTTGAAGCTCCTTGTTTCGCTTCGCTTCGTGATTGTTTTAGTTCGGCGCATGTGATAAACACAGAAGGGCGGAGAATGTGTAAACTGTAAGGTGCAGTGCGTGTGCTGCATGCTCATTGGAAAGTGCAGGTGCCATGCCGATGCCCGTGCGCGTACGTTTTGAATAAAGAAGCATTTGAATAAAGAATAAATTAGGGTTTGAAAAAAATGAAAACCAGAATTTTTCAATAAACCTTTTTTGTATGGCTGTGGGTGGGGTCGGGTCGGGGGGTGAAAAAAAAAAAACTTTAATTTTTTTTTTTTATAAAAATTTTTGGTGGGGGAAAAAAAAAAAAAGGGGTTTTGGTGTTTTTTTTTTGGGGGGGGGGGGGGGGGGGGGCCCCCCCCAACTATTTTTTTTTTTTTTTTTGTTTGTAACGATGTAACGATGTAACGTTTATCGTACCAAGGTAGTCACACGATGCCGAAGCATCGAAATAGGTAATACCCGTTAGTACAAAATACAATGAAACAATCAATAACATCACGCATTAACCACCACACGAACAAAACACGATGAACTGACTGAGCTGACTGAGCTGAGGTTCTGAGAATTTGAATTTTGAACTTTTTTCAAAACAAGTTATCAATCACGAAAACTGTCACACACGACGAAACATTAACAAATAAAATAACTAGCGAGAATCAAACTCATGACTGCCCGATCAAAACTGTTCAAAACAAAACAGATGATCCACTTCATCGACGATACGAATACGAACTCAAACTGCCGCACAATCTCAGTGCACAAGACGAAACTCGACTGGCTTCTGAAGTTTCTGACGTATTAACAAAAGAAATCCTGAAAGAACACAAAAGGATTAGCAACGGAACACCACAAACATTTTCCGACCACAAGCAGGGCAATGTTGGCAAGTTTAGAAAAAGTTGAAGTGAAAGGGGACATTGAACACAATGTAATTGTTTGTTTGTTTTTCTTTTTCTTTTTTTTTAAAGCAAGAATGTTTAATGGACCTAAGATGAATTTATCAATTCGCAAAGTTTTTCTCAATGGGAAAGGAAGAGCAACGGAGAGCGGCATCCCCAGGTCCACGGAAATCAAGCCAGAAGGGAGGGGAAACGTGTCGCAATAAATTTATGGATGAGTTGAGATTCGTTTGCAATAAGCCTATTTTTGAAAGAAGAGGTTGAGGGAGCTGAGACTGTGTCTTGATTCAGACTGTTCCAGAGTTGGATGGTTCGCACGGCCCAAGCACCAGCTCTAATTGACGTCTTTACAGGCGGTGTGTTCAATTTATGTTGATGACCTCTAGTACCAAATTCCCCTTGGTGAACCTCAAAGAAGTCTGATAGATTTAAGACATAACACTTTGCATTGATAAATTTGTAAACCATTACCAGGTCTGACACAATTCTCTTGAATACAAGTGAACTTTGCTGCAAATCAATGAGCCGCTGGGTGTATGATGTTTCAAAATTTACACCTTCGAGATACTTTGTGAAACTTCTTTGAACGGATTCCACTCTCTTCAAAAGACCTACTTGAGACGGAGACCAAACCGAATTGCAATACGAGAGCTTGGTTACAACCATCGCATTAAATAACTTCATTCTAGCTGTTGTCGATCTGGTTCTGAAACACCGTTTAATGAGGCCCGCCATGCTCTTTGATTTGCCACAAATTTCAGATACATGATCAGCGAAGGATAATCTCTCATCAATTACCACTCCAAGATCTTTGATCTTACTGACATTTTGCACGGATTTTCCACCAACAGTGTAATTGAACTTTGGGTTACGAGATGGATTCAAGTGTAAGCACACGGTTTTTTCCGCTGCAAGTTTTAGTTTATTTATTTTCAACCATTTCTCAATTGCGATCAGATCATTCTCGATCAGAATTTTATCTTCCACACTTTCAACTTCTCGATAAATTTTGACATCATCAGCATATACCACAATATTGGAATGAGTGACACATTTCGGGAGATCGTTGACAAACAGAGCAAAAAGAATCGGACCCAGAACCGAACCTTGCGGAACCCCTGACGTTACATTCACAAATTTAGATTGAAATCCACCGACCCTGACACATTGAGTTCGATTCTCCAGATACGCTGCAATCCATTGAACGAGAACCGCATCCAGTCCTAATTCGTTTAACTTTGAGATTAATACAGCGTGTGAAACTGTGTCAAAGGCCTTCGAAACATCAAAGTAAATAACATCAACACCTATACCTTTGTCCCAGCTTAGAGTCCAATCATTCATACATTTCAGTAATTGTAGCTCAACACCGCGCCCTGGAAGAAAGCCAAATTGATTGGGTGAGAAAATGTTGTTTGTGATACAATGATTCATAATTCTGTTCTTTAGAATTCTTTCCATCACTTTACAAACACTGGAGGTTAAAGACACCGGTCGGTAGTCTGAAAGTACACTACTTCTGCCTTTTTTGGGTATTGGACAAATAACGGCTGTTCTGAATTCCAAAGGAACTTCTCCCTGGAAAAGCGAGACATTAAAAATCGCTGATAATGGTTCAGCCAAAAATGCCGACAGTTTTTTCAAAAATATGTTTGGAATTCCGTCTAACCCAGCTGCTGATTTGTTTTTTAACTTCATCAAATATTGATAAACAGTTACTTCGTCAATTTCATTAACATTTGATTTCACAGTAGTCGACCTCATAAATTTTGTTTGTACCTGATTTTCTTTTTCCAGAAACACGGATGCAAACTGTGAATTCAGTGCCTCAGCTTTATCTAGATCAGAAATGATGCATTGGCCGTTTGGCCCGCGTAGTGCGGGTAACGTTTTTTGATTTGATAACTTTCGTTTAACAAATCCCCAAAACGATTTCGGATTTGAATTTTTCAGCACTATTTTTTCGTAAGCCAATGCCGCTTTACATTTCCGCCTATTTATAAGTTTGTTTACCGCCCTCAAAGACAAAAAGTTGTTTATGTTTCTCTTCTGCTCATCTTTGTGTTTCATTCTCAAACGTTTTCGCGCAGCAAAAAGTCTTTTGAGCCCTGGTGTTAAGGTCATGACGGTTCCTAATTTATTATTTATCTTACCAATCGGGACAAACAGCTTTATTAATTTTCTGCAGATTTCAAGAAAAAGGCGGTACATTTGACCAGAATTTGAGCAAGATCGAAAAATCCAAGACCAACTTTTGCCAGCTTTCGTCTTTTTCGTACTTTCAAAGTCACGCGATGGATAAAAATCACTGAGGCATTTCTTCATTTGTCCCCATTCAGCTTTTGCAAAATTTTTGAACTGTCTGTTTGGTAAGACAGATTTAATTTGAAGATTAGTTGTAAGTACAATCGATTTATGATCACTCTGGAAATCAACCCCACCAAATGGCATTTCTACACAAACATCCACAACCATTTGGACACAACTGACAAAACAAAGGTCTAAAAAATTGTCTTGCCGCGTTGGCATATCTACCAATTGATGTAGGCCCACATCATTGACAGAATCTTGAAATTCTTTACTTGCTGTGGAAATTGATTTTGGCATATTACCGTTTTCACCCCATGTCAGATCCGGCAAATTAAAGTCACCAAAGAGAAATACTCCCATTCCCTTTTCAGTTAAACACTCAATTTTCTCCAAGAATAGTTTCCAATTACTAGAATTTCGACTTGGCGAACCAGGAGGACGATAAACAATTCCCAGGCAATAACTCGTTGTGTTTAGAAATAATTCTAAGGTAAACAACTCAAAATCTTCGCAACTGATCGCTAGGTCAGGAACCACAGCAGCCTTGATAGTTTTTGGAACCAGACACAAAATCCCACCTCCACGTCCGCCCCAACTTCGATCAAGTCTAAACACTTGGTGACTATCATTTTCAACCAAAAGTGAGTCCGAAACAGTGGAATCCAACCAAGTCTCAACAAACATATAAACTCTGCTCTCTCCCTCATCCAAAATTAACTGCTGGAGTGCATCCCTTCGGTTCTGGCTCAACAAGGACCTAGAGTTGCAAAAGTGAAACGATAGTGTGTTCTCCCTTTCTAAAAACTTTGCAGAATTGACACTTGATTTTTTTAATAAAAAGGAGCCGCTTTCCTAATGTTGCTCAACAACAGCGCCTGCTCGAGGTCCGGCTTTCAACTCAGAATCGATCAAATCACACAGTTTGAAATCGAACGGGTCGGCGAAAAAACGGACACGGCGGTCTTGGAATTTTTCGTAGATCGCCAACGGATCTGTGTCCGATCCACGAAGCACAAACGTGCGGCCCGTTCTGCTCATTTTTTGTCGCAAGAAAGCCAACACACTCTGAGCACGGAATTCGAGAAGGCGTTGCATATGAGTCAAGTCAGACCTGATGTACGTCTGGTTGAACTTCGTGACGCCCTGTCGATGGAACAGCTCGGACGCCGCTCGGCCCAGCATCAATCGTTTTGTTTGCCCGTCATCAGAACAGATCACTTTGAGTGGCCTTGCTTTGTCCGACCTGATCGCGCCCATTCTGAACACGCAGTCCACCTTTGTCGGATCGCCACCGAGTTCGTGCACCTTTTCGCGGATCGTTTTCAGCTCCGGGTTGTCCGTCTCATTTCCGCGCGCTTCGCCAACCACAGTCACCTGAGGCGTTGATTCTGGCCACTTTTCAATTACAATGTTAGCTTTTTTGGATTGCCGTTCAGCCAACTCAGTGATCGAATTTTGTTGGCCGCGAACAGACTTGTCCACGCTGTAGAGCTCAGCAGTATCGGCCGGCAAACTCCTCAAGTGCTCAGGAGGACGGCCGTATGATTCATCCGGTGCTTGTTGGATTGAGCAATTGTTTTTGATCGTCTCAACCAGCACCTGATTCTGCTGCATCAGTTTCTCCACCGTAGCCACCAAAGTTTTCACTAACCCGACAAGCGCGGCCATGTCCTCGCCTCCCATGCTACCACCGTCGTCGTCAGAATTGTTCGAATCTCTGGATGAAATGCTCACGTCGTCGCCGGTCGGAATTTCGTTAGCACTGCTCACTTTTTCTGTGCTTTGTTCATCAGCTGTATTACTCGTTTTTTGAATTTTTTTCTCGGGCGACGTCGGCGATCCGCTCGGCGTGAATCGCTTCGTCTTCTTGTGTGCCCGTTTGGTCATCAGCACTCGAGTAATTTATTGAACCGGCGCCACCAGGGCACCACGTCGTCGCTTTGATTCTGAAACTCAAGTTTATGGGTAAAAAACTGTTATCTATCTTCAAAAATTTCTCAGCCAGCTATCTATCTAAAAATTTTTGTCTTCGAAGACAGTCAATTTTTGACCAAAATTGACCGTTTTTGCTCGTAATTCTTAAAAATTTCGCTAATTTTAGGTAAAACACGTAGTTTTTACTTGATTTTTAGTGTATTTTTAGCATTATTTTGCTGTTTTTATAGCTTTTTAGCTTTTTTAGCTATCTATCTATCAAATTTCAAATTTTTGACCCCCCCCCAAAGTCACATGCCCCCCCCCCCCGCGCCCCCCCCCCCCCCCCCCCCCAAAAATTTTCCAGCTATCTATATCGGCCCCCCCCAACCCCTCGGCTCTGGAACAACTGTGGTTGTTCTAGGGGGGGGGTAGAGATCAGTACCGAAGGCGAAAGCAAATTTTCAAGGGGGGGGGGTGTCGTCACGTGGGAATCATAGACAAAAGACCGCACGTACCAAAAGACCGCACGTGCCAAAAACCCGAAAGACAAAAAAACCGGAGGTTGGGGGGGAACAAAAAAGCACGTGCCAAAAGACCGCACGAGCATTTAGCAAGTCGGTTCCGCTGATTCTATTTCGATTTTACAATTGCACCAAGCAACATTCGTATCATTTCTTGTGATGAATTGTGTTTTCGTGAATTGTTTTCGTTTGTTCATTGTTCGAGTTTCACTTTTACAAAACAAAAATGTTTTTTCTTGGTTCAGTGGATTTGGAACACAGCCAAATACCGTTTTTGGGGTTCAGTGGATTTGGTACACGGCCAAATAGTAAAAATTATTGCGGACACAGCCTTTAAAACTCACTTTTGTTTGATAATTTGTCATGGATTGTCAAAATTGGCTGGGGGAATCGTGAGCTGGGCGACGTTTTCTGTTGGCAGTCTGCGCGTTTCACCGTGTTTGTCTTGTGCACCGATCTGTCACGCGACTCTCCCGACGCTGTGCTCAACCGATTTCAACGAACTATGGCTCAGTCAACTCAGCAGAACACCGGCAACACGGTGATGTGTCGTTTGTGGGTGTTTCCGATCATTTAAAAAAAACAAAAAATCCAAAATCAACATAACTTTGTGTTTTGGCCTTTTTCACACTTTTTTTATTGTAAAGCAACCGATGCTGAATGAAACAACAACCAACCACAAACTACACATCAACGTGTTCCGGATGTTCTGCTGAGACGATTCAGCCGTCGATCGTCGAAATCGGCTCAGGAAATCGTGATCTGGACGACGTCATGTGTTGGCTGTTACTGCGTTTCACCGTGTGTGTCGCGCGCGCCGACCTGTCACGCAGCACTGCCGGCGCTGTGCTTGACCGATTTCGACGAACGACAGCTCAATCAATTCAGCGGAACACCGGCAACGCGATGATATGTCGTTTGTGGTTAGTTCCGATCATTTTTTCAAAAAACCAAAAAAATCCAAAATCACAATAAATTTGTGTTTTGTCGTTTTTCACACTTTTTTTTATTGTGAAGCAACTGATGCTGAATAAAACAACAACCAACCATAAACTACATATCATCGTGTTCCGGATGTTCTGCTGAGATGATTGAGCCGTCGATCGTCGAAATCGGCTAAGGAAATCGTGATCTGGACGACGTTTTCTGTTGACAATCTGCGCGTTTCACCGTGTGTGTCGCGCGCGCCGACCTGTCACGCAGCACTGCCGGCGCTGTGCTTGACCGATTTCGACAAACGACAGCTCAATCAATTCAGCAGAACACCGGCAACGCGATGATATGTCGTTTGTGGTTAGTTCCGATAATTTTTTCAAAAACCAAAAAAATCCAAAATCACCATAAATTTGTGTTTTGTCGTGTTTTACACTTTTTTATTGTAAAGCAACCGGTGCTGAACAAAACAACAACCAACCACAAACTACATATCATCGTGTTCCGGATGTTCTGCTGAGATGATTGAGCCGTCGATCGTCGAAATCGGCTCAGGAAATCGTGATCTGGACGACGTTTTCTGTTGACAATCTGCGCGTTTCACCGTGTGTGTCGCGCGCGCCGACCTGTCACGCAGCACTGCCGGCGCTGTGCTTGACCGATTTCGACGAACGACAGCTCAATCAATTCAGCAGAACACCGGAAACGCGATGATATGTCGTTTGTGGTTAGTTCCGATCATTTTTTCAAAAACCAAAAAATCCAAAATCACCATAAATTTGTGTTTTGTCGTTTTTCACACTTTTTTTATTGTGAAGCAACTTATGCTGAATAAAACAACAACCAACCACAAACTACATATCATCGTGTTCCGGATGTTCTGCCGGTTATGAAACAACTTTGGACAAAAATTGCCCAATTTTTGCCCAAAAAGGGTCGGGGCAAAAAAGTAACCGGATTTTCAACATCTACAGCTGAAATTACCCCAGGAAACTTTTTTGTTCGGCATGAAACAATTTTAAACAAAAATTGAAAGGGCGACATTTGAAACCAGGTCAAAACCTTTGAACTTTTGAAAATGCCCATTTTTTTGCCCAAAAAAGGTCGTGGCAAAAAAGTAATTGAATTTTTAAAATCTACGGATGAAATTACCCCAGGAAACTATTTTGTTCGGTTATGAAACAACTTTAGACAAAAACTGCCCAATTTTTGCCCAAAAAGGGTCGGGGCAAAAAAGTAACCGGATTTTCAACATCTACAGCTGAAATTACCCCAGGAAACTTTTTTGTTCGGCATGAAACAATTTTAAACAAAAATTGAAAGGGCGACATTTGAAACCAGGTCAAAACCTTTAAACTTTTGAAAATGCCCAATTTTTTGCCCAAAAAAGGTCGTGGCAAAAAAGTAATTGAATTTTCAATATCTACGGATGAAATTACCCCAGGAAACTATTTTGTTCGGTTATAAAACAACTTTAGACAAAAATTGCCCAATTTTTAACCCAAAAAGGGTTGGGCAAAAAAGTAACCGGATATTCAACATCTACAGCTGAAATTACCCCAGGAAACTTTTTTGTTCGGTCATGACACAATTTTAAACAAAAATTGAAAGGGCGACATTTGAAACCAGGTCAAAACCTTTGAACTTTTGAAAATGCCCAATTTTTTGCCCAAAAAAGGTCGTGGCAAAAAAGTAATTGAATTTTTAAAATCTACGGATGAAATTACCCCAGGAAACTATTTTGTTCGGTTATGAAACAACTTTAGACAAAAATTGCCCAATTTTTGCCCAAAAAGGGTCGGGGCAAAAAAGTAACCGGATTTTCAACATCTACAGCTGAAATTACCCCAGGAAACTTTTTTGTTCGGCATGAAACAATTTTAAACAAAAATTGAAAGGGCGACATTTGAAACCAGGTCAAGACCTTTGAACTTTTGAAAATGCCCAATTTTTTGCCCAAAAAAGGTCGTGGCAAAAAGTAATTGAATTTTTGAAATCTACGGATGAAATTACCCCAGGAAACTATTTTGTTCGGTTATAAAACAACTTTAAACAAAAATTTCCCAATTTTTGCCCAAAAAGGGTCGGGGCAAAAAAGTAACCGGATTTTCAACATCTACAGCTGAAATTACCCAAGGAAACTTTTTTGTTCGGCATGAAACAATTTTAAACAAAAATTGAAAGGGCGACATTTGAAACCAGGTCAAAACCTTTGAACTTTTGAAAATGCCCAATTTTTTGCCCAAAAAAGGTCGTGGCAAAAAATTTAATTGAATTTTTAAAATCTACGGATGAAATTACCCCAGGAAACTATTTTGTTCGGTTATAAAACAACTTTAGACAAAAATTTCCCAATTTTTGCCCAAAAAGGGTCGGGGCAAAAAAGTAACCGGATTTTCAACATCTACAGCTGAAATTACCCCAGGAAACTTTTTTGTTCGGCATGAAACAATTTTAAACAAAAATTGAAAGGGCGACATTTGAAACCAGGTCAAAACCTTTGAACTTTTGAAAATGCCCAATTTTTTGCCCAAAAAAGGTCGTGGCAAAAAAGTTATTGAATTTTTAAAATCTACGGATGAAATTACCCCAGGATACTATTTTGTTCGGTTATGAAACAACTTTAAACAAAAATTGCCCAATTTTTGCCCAAAAAGGGTCGGGGCAAAAAAGTAACCGGATTTTCAACATCTACAGCTGAAATTACCCCAGGAAATTTTTTGTTCGGTCATGAAACAATTTCAGACAAAAATTGAAAGGGCGATATTTGAAACCAGGTCAAAACCTTTGAACTTTTGAAAATGTTCAATTTTTTGCCCAAAAAAAGGTCGTGGCAAAAAAAGTAATTGAATTTTTAAAATCTACGGATGAAATTACCCCAGGAAACTATTTTGTTCGGTTATGAAATAACTTTAGACAAAAATTGCCCAATTTTTGCCCAAAAAGGGTCGGGGCAAAAAACTAACCGGACTTTCAAAATCTACAGCTGAAATTACCCCAGGAAACTTTTTTTTCGACTACGAAACAATTACAGACAAAAATTGAAAGGGCGACATTTGAAAAAGGTCAAAACCTCCGAAATTTTGAAAATGCCCATTTTTTGCCCAAAAAAGGGTCGTGGCAAAAAAGTAATTGAATTTTTAAAATCTACGGATGAAATTAACCCAGGAAACTATTTTGTTCGGTTATGAAACAACTTTAGACAAAAATTGCCCAATTTTTGCCCAAAAAGGGTCGGGGCAAAAAAGTAACCGGATTTTCAACATCTACAGCTGAAATTACCCCAGGAATTTTTTTTGTTCGGTCATGAAACAATTTCAGACAAAAATTGAAAGGGCGACATTTGAAACCAGGTCAAAACCTCCAAAATTTTGAAAATGCCCAATTTTTTGTCCCAAAAAAGTTCGGGGCAAAAAAGTAATCGGATTTTCAAAATTTACGGATGAAGTTACCCCAGGAAACTATTTTTTTTGGTTTTGAAACAACTTTAGACAAAAATTGAAAGGGCGAACACTCAAAACCCAGTGAAAACCCTGCGAACTTTTAAAATGCCCGATTTTTTACCCAAAAACAAGGTTTGGGTAAAAAATTAACTCAATTTCCGAAATCTCCGGATGGAATTACCCCAGGAAACATTTTTGTTTGACTGTCAAAATGTCGCAGGTAAAAATTGAAAGGGGTAACACATCTTGATGACATAGCTGAAAAAAAGGAGACAGAAGAATAAGTAACCAAGATTTCAGAATAGGTAATTCGCGTCTAGAACGTACGTAAAGAAGTCTGGTGGAAATTTTTCTTCGGCACAGTTTGCAACTTTGGCAGGTCTCTTCGTGTGCACAGTATCAAGTTTGCAGCATGTATGTTCGTTGCTGCAGGACAGCGACTAAATTTTGAAAACGCGCGCAGGTCCATATTCAGCCATATAATGCGTGATGCGCTGTCCGCTCGCTCGCGCATCCGCATGATAAACTTTCGATTCAATCATTCAAAATTCAGAATTTGTCAAGGTCGATTTTTGGAACACCCTGGAGTAAAACTCCTCACTTTTCAGATATTACGCACTTTTATAAAACTGACCACTGCGCTGGCTCCAATTGGATTTGGAATTGGAAGCCAGTTGGAACTGAAAATTGGAATCAGAAGTCGATGCCCAACTGAAAATCCATCCATACATATCAAAAGAAATTCATACATTTGCTCTTTTTAAGGACGCCGATCGTTTTTTTTTCTTTAATTCAAATTTCGTGCGCTCCAAAATAGAGTTAGATTGTAGTTTGACGAGCACTAATCAACGGCAGACGATCAACCCAAGCACAGTCGGAGCAGTTTCGGTCGCCACTCGTCGCCTGGGTGGTAGCGCGTTTGACACGTTGTCTGTGCGTTCGGAGAATCGAGCCTAGCCGAGGGGTGCGTCGGCACTTGACAGCGAAAACTCGATGGGCGCCCTGTTCGACGGCGTTCTGCGTGCGCTTTTTTGGGTTGGAAGAACGGGCTGACCACACCGACCTGTGTCTAGCATTTTGCAGCAGTTCCGTGGTCACTCGACTGGCAGCATTGCGACTGTGCGGGTTGGCCAGTTCAGGCCCGTTCAAGAGCTGCTCAAAGACGGCCTCCAATTGACCCGGGTACGGGTTACCCGCGCCGACATGGTCCAAATAAACACCGCTGGTATCCATTTTTTTCTCAGAAAATTTGTTTTTATCCGTTGTTTTCGCCAATTATTTTTTTGATTTCAGCTTGGTCCAAAGTTTTCCAACTGCTTTTTCATATGAAACCAAACGAAGTTTTACTTTTTAGCTTGTTTTACTTGAACTTGTTTTACTTTTATTTTAGCCGTTCATTCACTGATTGATATCAATAACAATAGCGAGATGGAAAACCACACGACACGATAACTCCAACCATCGGTGAAAACAGTTTCACATTTAAAACACAGGCGCTATTTTGTGTCAACATTTGGAGAAATATTGTTTGGCTTTCTGTTTGCTGAAGATAATGCAACGCAAATATACGTGTATGTGGTATGCACCGTTAGTGAAAATGATTAAACACGTTTTACATTTTTCAAAATATTCAACAGTTTTTTGCAATTTTTTCTCCCGAAAAAAACAACAACACAAACTTGACCAAAAAACATTTCGATTATTGTTCGACAATCAAACGAAACTTGTTTTCCAACATTAAACTAACTTTTTTCGTCTGGCTGGCCAGATATCGGAATCATATAAATCAGTGCACAAACAAGCGCACACAGGTCGCTGCACTTTTGATAGAAAAAACGCTCAAATGCAAATTTCGAACGATACAAGTACGGAAAAAATTACGAACCAAAGAAAACGTTTGATTTGAAGACGACATTCTATAACCAGCATCAAACTTGAATGAACTTTTATATAACTTTTGAAAACAAACTGCCCGGAAATCCAACAGTAGCACCAGTAAAATGAAAAAATATTAGGAATGAATGAACACTCAACCAATCATGGTTGCTGAAAACTAGTAACCATGAAGCCCGAATATCAAAAATCCACCAAATGCGGAATACGTAACCAATGTTTCCTCAATTCACGGCATGTTGCATTTCAGAATTATCTAAAAATGCGGGAGACGCATATAAAAGGAGGAATATGGCTTTGTGTAAGCAGTGACAGACTTGGCTCGACAACACTTTTCAAGTCTCTGATGTGGTACACACGGATACAAGTACATAATAGCTATATTTTTGCGCCGCGTTTGTTTTACTGAAAAGCGTAAAAACTTTAATTTTTTTAAATTGTCCTCTTCAGTTTAGTCTAAAATCACACCATGTACGAAATTCTGTAAATTCTGTGCAAAAACAGAAAAATCAGAGATTGCAAAACATTGCTGCATGTAGCTTTATCGTTGTTACTAACGTACGCACCGCTGTGTACACACCAGAACCAGTGACAGAATGGTGTTGTCTGCCGTTGATTTTCACCCTTTTTACCAAACTCTTGTGGCAGGATAAACCGTCTGTCCCGTGAGTAATTGCCTTTGCCACAGATGGAAACCTTGCGTTCCGATATACCTCTGCGATACACTTTGTCCTGGGCAAAGCAGTGTCAGCGATCCAAAGTCTGATCTGATGTTTTGCCCAGACCATAAGATCTGTCTGTGGTAAAACACCTTCGGTAGTTCTGCCTGGTGTCCGTCGCACTGACGAGCCAGGGGACACCGCGGTATGCGTCTACCTGGCGAAACCGCAAACAGCGAAAATTATGTATTGATCGTTATTTTAGTGTTTTTAGTGGTCGCTAAATGCCCGAAACACCGCAAATGTGAAAGTTTCATTTGTCTACAAAGAAAGTACGAGGGTTGCCATGTGCAACCGAATTTAATGAATAGACGGCGCAAAAATATGGCTCTTATGTACTTGTATCCGTGTGTACCACATCAGAGACTTGAAAAGTGTTGTCGAGCCAAGTCTGTCACTGCTTACACAAAGCCATATTCCTCTTTTTATATGCGTCTCCCGCATTTTTAGATAATATTCTGACTTTTACATGAGCCGCGAAGGTCGGACCAAATTCACAATTCGTTGGTCACACATTCTTCTAAACCCCGGACAACTCAGGTTTTTCATTTTTCGTTTTTGGGCCACGGCCGATTCGCCCGAAATCGTCACGGTTCAGTACCTAGAATTGCTCACATAAAAAAACTGACCCAAAAGCCGTGATCGGCGCAATGAATTACCCTGGACAACACAATTTTCTTGTTTTTCATTTCTGGACCGATTTCGCCAATTTCCACGGCCGATTCACCCGAAATCGTCACGATTCGGTATCTAGAATTGCTCACATAAAAAACTAATCCAAAATCCGTGATCAGCGCATTGAATTACCCTGGAAAACACCGTTTTCTTGTTTTTCGTTTCTGGACCGATTTCGCCAATTCCACGGCCGATTCGCCCGAAATCGTCACTATTCAGCATTTAGAGTTGCTCACATAATAAAACTAAAAGCAAATTTGCGATCAGCGCATCGAAGTACCCCGCAATTCATTATTTTCTCATTTTTCCTTCATGGACCGATTTCGCCAAATTCCACGGCCGATTCGCCCGAAATCGTCACGATTCAGCATCTAGAGTTCCTCACGTAAGAAAACAAACCCAAAATCCGTGATCAGCGCATTGAATTCCAATGGACTAGACAAGTTTCCTATTTTTTGTTTTTGGACCGATTCCGCCAATTTCCACGGCCGATTCGCCCGAAATCGTCACGATTCAGTATGTCGAGTTGCTCACATAAGAAAACTAACCCGAAATCCGTAATCAGCGCATTGAATTACCCCGGAATACACCACTTTCTCATTTTTTTGTTTTTGAACCGATTTCGCCAATTTCCACGGCCGATTTGCCCGAAATCGTCACGACTTTGGTTATTTAACAGCTATTCCTCAGATTTTTTTAAAAAATAAAGGTCAAATTCAAACTCTCCGTTGTTGGTTACCCTTAGAAACTTTTTGATTTGTCAAATAACGGTTTGTTACACGCGCAGAAATCGCAAATACACGTCAAAATAAGCATTTTTCGTAATTTTGTACAAACAAGCTAAATTTTTAGCCTTGGGAAGCATCGGAGAAAAAAATGAATGCGAAATTTGAAAATCCCGAAGATTTCTACCCTAGAAAATGTTTTTCTCATAACAGTCAGAATTTTCTTTATATCACTGAAACTGCGTACACATTTTATGACATGGTCGAAAAAAAGGGGTATAGAAGAATAAGAAACAGCGAATTCAGAATCGATGTTTTGCGCACACAGCGTGTGTAGAAGATCACCACGAAAAAATTTCTGGTGCACACAGTGTATCTGTGGATTGTCTGCCTGTGTGCCGCAGAAAAAAATCTCAGCTCCTTTTATGTTCACAGAGCGAGGCAAAGTAAGTTAGGAATTTACGCGCGAGCGACTGACGGGCCATATTATGCCTGCATCCGCTGTCCGCTCCGCTTCGCTCGCGAATGGGCATGATTGCGTGCAAACTTCCCAAAAGCACGAAAATTCAATTCAAACGTCTACTTTCCTTAGATAGTCACGAATCAGTGTTGGACAAAACGGATAAAAGTCGGGATGGTAAAAAAATCGGTTTGTTATAATGCCAGAAAAAAATAGTTTCAATTCCATTTTAAAATCCTTTCATTTCCCATTTTTTATCAGCACCAACACCTAGGTTCAGAACTTGGCCCACAGAAACAATCTCAAATATAGTTGAAATTAGTGTTTTTAAGCGGTGATAGCAATCACTCAATAGCTTTCAAACACAACTTTTCAAATTTTCAAGAACTTTTCAAGGTAAAAGTAATAACCGGTTTTCATTTCGCTTGCCAACCCCTAGTTAAACAACGCAAAATCATGATCTCTTGCAATTTGGTAGTGTTGACAGGGTGAAACCCTGGGTCAAATTATTTTAAGAAATTGGGGTAACTCCTGAATGAAGAAAGAAACAAGCAACTGCAGTTCCACCTTTCAATCCACAAATTCGGTAAAGTCGCCAATCGGTTTCGGTCACAATTCAGTAAATTGGGTACAATTCGGTAATAATTCATAATTCATTCGGCATCATAATTCGGTAGCAGGCACCAGTTGTTGGATAGGCACAAAATTACAAAATCAAAAAAATGAAAACAGATAACCTAAATTCGGAGTTACTGATGAAGAAATCAAAACGTGATAAACAAATGAAGCGCGCGAACCAACCAGAAGCACGAACAAAACTGAAAAAATAACCAGACCTCATTTTGTTTGAGAACAGCACTAACTTGAACAAAAAATTGACAGACACAAAACAGAAAACGTGAATCGAGAAAAGTCGCTTACTTTATTTACAGAAGTCGCCATAAGCTGTTTCGATCACAATTCAGTAAATTGGGCACAGATCGGTTTGTGTCATAGTTCGGTGAAAAGCAACAATTGCGTACACACAAAATTGGATCGAAAAACCACAATCAAAAGTTCAGAAGAACAACAGGCAACAGCAATCAAATGAATCAATTTGGGGTTACTGATGGAGAAATCAAGAGAAGATAACGAAATGAAGCGCGGACCAACCAGACGCGACAAAAAAAGAACTGAAAAACAACCTGGCAAAATGTAACCCAACTGAAAAAAAAAAATTCCCTTGGAGAGACTCAATCAATCTTCCCTCAATCGCCGCACAAGGTGAATGTCTCGTGGGATGATGGTCACTCGTTTCGCATGCGCCGCACACAACTGCGAACGCTCAAACAACTGCGTTAGGTACGTTTCGCTTGCCTGAATCAAGGGGCGCGCGAGATTTGAATATTTTTTTGCTATTTTCTCAATTGTCAATTATATGGCGGATTATACTGATATATTATTGTCACTTTACCAGTTACATTGTATCACGGACTGGAACTACATTCGAAAATCTTGAAAACCAGAAAAAAGACTGCAAAATTCTTTAAAAACGGTCAAACCCAAAGAACTTTGCTGAAATTTCGAACCTCTTGTAATGCTTCGATTGCTAACGAATGCCAACGGATCTCTCGGTACGGCTCCACTTCCAGCGTCACCTCGCGAACCTAAAACACAGGAATTTAAAAAAAAGTGAGGAACAAACTGTGATAAGATGTTTCTTAAACGTCACTATTGGTTGACAGAAAATCAGCTACAGCAAAAAAACTGTGAACATGCAAGTTGTGTGCTCAAAAATTTACGTTTGGCACGCCCGATGGTTTTCTGCGAGCTGCCAGCCAGAAGCAATCAGTAAACGCTGAATTCAAACGTAGCCAAGTCTGTCGATTGTTGCATAAAGTGGAAGTGTGGGACTCTAAATTATAGGCTATCATCAGCGGATTGGTTGGTGATCACGTGATGCATGCTTTCTGAGCAAGAGGACAGACTCCACCTCCACAAGAATTTCTTCACTGAAAGTAGGCATCACGTAATCACCAACCAATCAGCTGACAGCCCATTATCATTTCGAGTTCGACTGTAGAACTTTTAAAAAAAATAAGGAAGAGTTCGCCGTTTGTAGTAGACGCATCCCGCGGTGTCCCTCTGACTCGCTAGCGATTTTCGAATAAATCGTATTAGCCCTATGCGCGCCACAATTTCCCAAGGTTTTCAGAGACGAAAAAACGTGCGAGTTCGATCGAATACAAAAAAGAAAGACAGAAAAGGAGCTGACCACACGCGAGAACGGCGCTCTGGCGAGCAGCAGATGGGTGGACTTCTGGAACTGCTTGATCTCCTTCAACGCGTTCGCTCCTGGCCGCGCACGTCGCCGGCCGTGACGCGTGCGAGCGCCGCCTCGATTGGACTGCAGAAGAAAGTGTGAAGAAACATTTTGAAAAAAGGTACAGCACTGAGTTGAAGACCTCATATCGATGCACAACCAAATAAATCGACACCAAAACACACATAAAACTCGTCCATTTTCATTTTCAGCGGACAAGATATATGGGGGTTTTTAGGGGGGGGTTTTTGGGGGGGTTGGGGGGTTTTGGGAATTGGAATTTTTTTTAATGGAAAGGGGTATTGTTTGGTTGTTGGGTGGTTGTATTCGTTTTTTTTTCGAAGACCAATAATCATCCACACGCCACGTCACATCCTCTCAGTGTCGGTGTCGGGGACCTATGGGGAAGGCCATGGAAAGAGGGTGAAAGTGCTTGCGGGCCTGTTGTTGTTTGTATTGTCGCCGACGACAGTTCATACTTTCAAAGATGTTCAAGATTTTTAAGAATTTTAAGATTTACCAACTGTGCAGCCTTGTGTTCCCCAGGATTGATAACGCCACCCAAATGGAATAACAACAGCGACAACAAGTTCAGTTCTGCGACTAAATGCGCTCGCAAACGTCGAATGAAAATTATTGCTTGAAGCGGCAATTCAAAAAACGACTAAAACGACTCCGTTGTATCTCTCAATGAGTTCGGGGCACGTCACCAATTTTGCATTGCCGCGTCAATTATGAACCTGCCTACGCCGTTATATGCGCGCAATAATGAGTCACAGAACCCGAAAGAAAGGCCAATAAGCACGGACTTGTCGGCCAGACGATGGCTTCTTCTTGCGGTTGGTGCGATAATCGAACTGCGGCGGCACTTTCTCCCCACCACCACCACCCAATGCCAGTCGTTTCTGCGCGGCCGTCGGGATTTTCTGTTGGCGTTGCTGTGGCGCGAACTGAAGCGGCATTGCATTCTGCGTTCGTAATCGTAAGTCATCGTTTTCGTCGCCCTCATCCGAATCGTCTTCAAAGCCGCTCTGTGCGTCGTCGTCGTAATCGTCTGGATCGATGGCTGAAAAAACACAGACGAGGAATCCGAAAATCACCGCCAACGAAATACAGAGTTACGGAAAGTCACCTCCGCGGCTCGGTGGTTAGCACGTTCGCCTTCAACCCAGAAGGTGACGGGTTCGATCCCCCACGGAGGATGACAAACTGCCGCCAGTGTAGCTCTCTACTCTGATAAACTACACTCGTTTTCAACTAAAGCTTTCGGATTCGCTGCCCTACGGGGATATAGCGACCGCAGGCCACCGAAACCGAAATCGGACTAAGACCACTGGTGCTCCCAGGACAGAGCGGGGCTTAGAGGCTGTCCCCCTCACGTGGCGAGGGTATTGGTTCCGCGGGATGGTGAGCCGTCCGTTCCCCAATCCCACCGGAGTTTGGTACCTTCGGGTTTCTTGTTCGTTTTTTTGTTTGAAACCTGTTTTTTGTTTTTTTTTTCAAGGATAAACTTAAAAAAGGTTTTAAAACAGAAAAGAAACCGTTTTTTTTCCTATGCTTCTCCAGAAACAACTAGCCTCTCTTTGATCTTACTGCAAAAAAACTATAATGAAAAAATGTACTTCGTATGAGATGAGTTGAAACATAAAAATCAAACTCATTTCTTGGTGTTAATGTTGGACTTGGACAGTCTTCCCGAGGTTTCGGCAAAAATTCCAAAACAGGCACACACTCACATTGACCAAGCGGGTGTTTCCTTGCCACTGGCGTTTGACCAGCCGCCAAATGGAAATAGTCGTTCGATGGAGGCTCTGAAAGAAAAGGGCATTACGAAAATTATTGGTGCAAAACTCAGCAATTACGAAACCAGGTAACAACCAACGTCACTCTTCCCTTGCTACCATTGGCACAAAACAAAGCCGATATTGCAACTTAACAAACACATGCATACCGCAAAAGTACAGCTCTGACGTGATCATGAAGTGATGAAAAAGAAATCCAAAAACTGGAGCCAGTGAATACAAAGATATTTCTTTGTTTACTGACGGAGCTGAGTTCTGTCTGTGGTGTCCTTTAAACTGGATCGCGCTTTCAAAAAGACGGCTAAAGTTTTCTGCTGAAACAATCTGCACGATCTTTCTTTCAGCAGAGCAGACAAAAACACCACAAATCCTCACCAATCAAACTTTGCCCACATTTTGTTGTTCTTTTGTCAACTTGCCACTTGCCTTTTGTAAGAGACTGTTACAGCGTCAGCCGTGCGATGTCGGAAAAACAATCAAATCTGCATGCACACACCGTTTTCATCGTTCACTTCGTCGTCGTGTCGTCGTCGTTGCCGGTAGCCGCCCGGTCGATTCGAGGGCCCGGCAATCGGCGATTCAGTCATTTCGGGTGGATATTCAGGATGTTGTTTCTGGTGCGGTGGTATTTCGGTGAAATTCATTGAGATGTCGTGCTGAACCGTCGTCGTCGCCGTCGTCAACATGGACGAGTCACGCGCTCGCTCCACAGACTCGGGCACCTGCGACGGTTGGCGCGCTGTAAAACGATCGAGGAAACGGTGTCGATATTTTGCGAACAACAACAACAGATCAACAGTAGTTTTCAGTTTCCAAATTTCAATGAATGAACCGCAAGTCAAAGAAGTGAATGAAAAAAAAGAAACTTGAAGAATCAAGTTTGTTTCAACGGCGTACTTGACGACTGTTGTTGTTGTTGACGCATCCGCTGCGGCGTTCGAGGCGGTTTTCGCATCTTTTATTCTTTGTATTTTCTATAATTTTCGTGGGAAAAGATTTGGAAAGAAATGTGTGTATGTATAACGCTTTTTTGAGGTTCTTCTCCTCTCCTTTCTTCTTTTTCGCTTCTTTCTTCTGAGTTACTTACTAGGGTTGTTAAAAATGAAAATTTTTTTTTTAAAAAAAAAGTGATTAAAAAAAAACAAAAATGCCGATTTTTTTTTTAAAAAAAAAAATTCGAAAAATTTTCCTCTAATATGCTCTGAAAACCTCAATTTTGGCACAATTTTTCGAAAGTTCAACAAAAATTTTCTTTGATTATACCTCGTAAAACCTTTAGCAGTCGATTTTGGGCCGTTTTACCGACTGATTTTAGGCTTCGACAACATCTGCGATGAAGTTTTTGAGCGTCCCAAAGCTTAGCCTACCATTTCCGATGCAGATAAGGTGACGATTAGCCTCGCAGAGCGTCCGATTGTGCTCGCTGCACCGTTTGCAAGCGCTACGTTGTCTGGTTGCTGCTTCGTGTCGTGTCGTCGCGACACCATCAGAAGAATTGATCGAATTTCAAGGCGGTATGTTTGTCTTCACTTTAGCATTAGCTTAGCTGGGGACAATTAGTGACGTTTTAGAGGTCAAAACACAAGAAGAGGCATGGTGACGGTTTGGAAAAGGGGTAATTGAGGTCACCAAAACAAAATCTGCAAAGTTCCGCCATACGGGTGTCATTCGGGAGGCGCTTGCATATCATATGTGGTTCTTCGGACTCCCTGATTGATTCAGCACAACTTTGATTTTTGAATTTTTTTAAAAAAAAAATTAAAAAAAAAAAAACAAAAATGACGATTTTTGTTTTTTTTAACAACCCTATTACTTACCAATGAAAATTTTTGTCTGAAATTTGAAATAAAATTGAAAATGAGATCCAAATTTTGGCTTCTTTATATGATCAGTAGCGAAAGCGGGATCTCGGGTGAGGGGGGGGGGGGGAGTCGGGAGCAGTACCGTGGGCCCAAAAAAAATTTCGAGGGGGGGGGGGGTATGGTACCGTGGGGGGGGGTGCCGACCAAAAAGTGAGGGGGGGTCCAACCTATGGTAACGTGGGACTAGGGTTGTTAAACAAAAATGAAAATTTTTTTTTAAAAAAAAAAAGTGATTAAAAAAAAACAAAAATGCCGATTTTTTTTTTTAAAAAAAAAAATTCGAAAAATTTTCCTCTAATATGCTCTGAAAACCTCAATTTTGGCACAATTTTTCGAAAGTTCAACAAAAATTTTCTTTGATTATACCTCATAAAACCTTTAGCAGTCGATTTTGGGCCGTTTTACCGACTGATTTTAGGCTTCGACAACATCTGCGATGAAGTTTTTGAGCGTCCCAAAGCTTAGCCTACCATTTCCGATGCAGATAAGGTGACGATTAGCCTCGCAGAGCGTCCGATTGTGCTCGCTGCACCGTTTGCAAGCGCTACGTTGTCTGGTTGCTGCTTCGTGTCGTGTCGTCGCGACACCATCAGAAGAATTGATCGAATTTCAAGGCGGTATGTTTGTCTTCACTTCAGCATTAGCTTAGCTGGGGAGAATTAGTGACGTTTTGGAGGTCAAAACACAAGAAGAGGCATGGTGACGGTTTGGAAAAGGGGTAATTGAGGTCACCAAAACAAAATCTGCAAAGTTCCGCCATACGGGTGTCATTCGGGAGGCGCTTGCATATCATATGTGGTTCTTCGGACTCCCTGATTGATTTAGCACAACTTTGATTTTTGAAATTTTTTTTTTTAAAAAAATTTTTTTTTTTTAAAAAAAAACAAAAATGACGATTTTTGTTTTTTTTAACAACCCTACGTGGGACCCCCCCATGGGGGTCTACTCTCATGGGGGGGTGCATTTTTTCAAAATTGTCTGTGGGGGGGTCCACCCCCCCCACCCCCCCCATGATAATTTTTCGCTTAAATTTTGAAGGAAAAACGCTAAATTTTGCTGCAAAATCGTTGAAATTACAATGAAGATGGTCAAGTTATCATATATTCAGCTTATATTATGGACTTTATAGACAAAAAATCATGATTTTCGAAAAAAAATTTTAGGGTGTGCAGAAAATTTTGGGGGGGTGTCCGCCAGACAAAATTTCATGGGGGGGTGGGGGGGGGTCGGCCAAATTTTCGAGGGGGGGGGTACGAGGGGGGGGGCCCGGTTTTAGGGGGGGTGGCACGGTGCGCCCCCAACCCCCCCCCCACCCGACGGTCTCGGGTGCTCTGGGGGGGTGTACCCCTAAACCCCCCCCCCGCCCACGGTACTGGTCGGGAGTGCGCAACGCTTCATTTTGAATACAAACGTGGCACGCGAGCGACGCGACTGGCTCGTCCCCCCCCCCAGTTACCGTAAAACTACAAAGCTAAACCGGAGCTGGAGCTGATCCGTGATCCCAATGTTTCACCCCTTCAACAAAGCTGTCAATCAATGCACTTTCACTTTGTTAAAACGGCTTCACTTAGGATTAGGATTAGGTTTAGGATTAGGAACCTACAACGACTTCATTAGGATTAGGATTGGGCTTAGGATCAGGAACCTACAACGACTTCATTGAAACCGAACTAAAACAACAAAACAGACTGTAAACTTGGCTTTGGTTTAGTAATGTAATGGCTGGTGCTTCTTTTTTAAAACGCACGCGCACCTCGCATCCGCATGCTCGTGCTCATGATCCACTAGCGCGCGTGCACACGCTCCGGCCTTTCTGAAAAGGCTTGGCTTAGGTTAGGATCAGGTTAGGATCAAGTTAGGCTGAGGATTAGGCTTTAGGATTAGGATTAAAATTAGGTCCGTTTAAACAATGTCCGACAACGAGCGTGTCGGTTTTTAGAAAAGAAGGGCCACCAACGTGCTGCTACATCCTTCAAATGGAACGGAACAAACTGAACATGATGTTTCAGTTTTCCTTGATCAGGGAATACAGGTAAATCGGACTGAGACTAGGATTAAAACTTCGCACGGTTTTTCCCGCTTTTGATTTGGTTCTTCGCTCGCTTCCGTTCTTGTTTGCTTTTAAATTTCATCGCGATTGGAACAAATTGGATTTGGATCTGGTTTGAAAAATCAATTTTGTGACAAAATTTCACAAAATTCACTTTGCTCTTTTCGTCGGGTGAAGTCAGCGGACGGATTCCATCGACCACACAAACCGCATTCCCATTTCAAATGTCGATCATAAAAATAAAACCTGTTGATTCGAAATTGACAAACAAATGGCGAATAAATAACAGACAAATATGAGGAACAATTCAAACTTTATGTGAACGTGGAGAATGAGCATTGTTTCTGGCAGTGTGTTTGTTGTTTGATGATCCTGCCGATTCAATGTTTGTTTTTCAATCACAAAAAAACAAAATCGATTTTGAAAAGCTGATGCTGAACTTGGAACTAAAAATAAACGATGGTCAACCTCAACGAATTCCAAAAATTGGGCAAATGGCAAGCTGAATTGGATTGCAATCGGCGGTTTGTATTTTCCCTTTGTTCATCTCAACGTGGACGGGCAAGAAAGAAGGTTTGCTTTTTGCTCTCTTGGGCCTTTTGTGTTTTTTCTGAATCACTGTCAAAGCGACATGAGCATTGCAGTGTTGTAAAGTACAGGTGAGCCAAAAGGAACTCATTGGTGTTCGGCATTTGTGAAGAATAGCGGGTTTTTGAAAAACGCGTCCAAAATCACGGGTCGTTTTCTGCTCGCCCGCAAAATCACGGTGCAAAATGGCGGGTTTTTGAAACACGCGTGCGTTGTGATCATTGATGCTGAACTGAGTGGGCTCAGGTGTTTGCCAAAATTTGTGCTTGCTTCCTTTCAATTTCAGACAAATCCAAAAATGCCATCACAAAAAAGCTTGTCTAAAAACTGAAGTTTTCATTTGAGTTTGTCAGAAAGACTTGCTTAAAGGACCTAAAGCACAACGTCGGAAGTCCAAAATTTTGGTTCGAATTTCGGAAAGTTCAACCTAAATTTTCTTTGACATTACCAGCCAAGGTGCCATTTCACTTCTCATTGTGATTTATAAGCGTTCGAGCTGTACCGTCTACAAGCGCTACTTTGTTTAGTTGCTAGTTCGTGTCGTGTCGTGACGTCATCGTCATAATTTATTGAATTTCACGGCGGTAAGCTATTTTTCAGTTGATTTGGGGAATAATTAGTGTCGTTATTAAAGTCAAAACGCAAAGAGGCATGATATCGGTTTCGAAAAGAGGTAAATGAGGTCGCCGAAACAAAGTCTGGAAACAAAGCCGCCTGCACATCAAATTCTTCTGACTGCCTGACTGATTTGGCACAATTTTGATTTTCCACAAATCAAAAAGTTTCCGTGGTAACCAACAACGTAGAGTTTGAATTTGACCTTTATTTTTTAAAAAAATACAAGAATATAGCAGTTAAATAACTAAAATCGTGACGATTTCGGGCGAATCGGTCGTGGAAAATGGCGAAGTCGGTCCAGAAACGAAAAACAAGAAAAAGGTGTTATCCAGGGTAATTCAATGCGCTGATCACGAATTTTGGGTTAGTTTTTTATGTGAGCAACTCTAGATACTGAATCGTGACGATTTAGGGCGAATCGGCCGTGAAAATTGGCGAAATCGGTCCAAAAACAAAAAATAGGGAAATTGTCTGTCCGTAGGAATTCAATGCGCTGATCACGGATTTTAGGTTGGTTTTCTTACTTGCGCATCTCCAAATGCTGAATCGTGACGATTTCGGGCGAATCGGCCATGGAAATTGGCGAAATCGGTCCAAAAAAATAAATAAAACTGTGCTGTCCAGGGTAGGGTTGGCATGGTAAAAATACCGGTTTTTTACCGGTAAAAAACACGTATTTATACGCGTTTTTTTACCAGGGCAAAAATTGGTGCCTTGAAAAAAACTGGAAAAGACCGTTTTTGTATTTTTCCGTTTTTTTTGTATTTTTCCGGTTTTTTTCAATTTCGGACCCTGAGTTTTTATATCATTTTTGATGAGAAAATGAGAAAATCTGTGACCAAGAAAAATATGATGACGAAATTGACACTGATGTTTTGAAAGAACTGTTAAGCGAGGTGCAGAAGCTGGAGCTGCCGAGCTGAGCTGAAAGTTTCAAAAATTCCAAATGTCGCTCAGAATTGTCTTTCTTACACAATTACTGATTTGTTTTCTTTTTGATCTGAACTGACTCTAAATTCGGTTTAATTGCGTTATTGTAGCAAATTGTGTTCGTCTATTGTGACCAAAGACTGTCCGGTGAAAACGCTGTGGTTTTTTTCCTGTGTAATTGGTGGAATATAAACGATTGAGCAAAAGATGATGTTCGATTTATTGCTGACCTTTTGGGTTTTCAGGACCAAACATAATTTATTTTCTTTGTTGGTGCAGGATATTTTGAACAAAGCATTCTGAAAGCTGTTTTCACAATACCTGGTTCAAGTTTAAAGTCGGCTGCGAAAAATATGTGGGTTTTTACAACTTTTTGGCTTTAGTTTTTTTTTTCGGTAAAATTACCGTAATTTTACCGGTAAAAATACAGGTTTTTTTACCACGATTTGAAAAAAACGGTATTTTGCCAACCCTAGTCCAGGGTAATTCATTGCGCTGATCACGGCTTTTCGGTCAGTATTTTTATGTGAGCAATTCTGGCAGGTACTGAATCGTGACGATTTGGGGCGAATCGGCCGTGGAAATAGCATGGGTCAATTTGGTCCAAAACGAAAAACAAAAACCTGGGTTGTCCGGTGTTATTCAGTGCACTGATGCCGAATATAAAGTTTATGAAAATGTGTGCCCCACGAATTGTGAATTTGCTCCGCCCATTGCGGCTTATGTAAAAGTCAGAATATTATCTAAAAATGCGGGAGACGCATGAAAAAGGCAGAATATAGGCTTGTGTAAGCAGTGAGAAACTTGGCTCGACAACTCTTTTCAAGTCTCCGATGTGGTACACACGGATACAAGTACATAAAAGCCATATTTTTTGCGCCGTTTATTCATTATTTCGGTTGCACATGCAACCCTCGTACTTTGTAGAAAAACGAAAATTTCACATTTGCGGTATTTTAGGCTTTTAGCGACCACCAAAACCACTAATTCAGCGATAGGACTTTAGATCGTTGCGGTATTTTAGGCTTTTAGCGACCACCAAAACCACTAATTCAGCGATAGGACTTTAGATCGCTAACACTGGTTTGCCCAGGTGAAAGTGCATCGCAGAGGCATTGGCGAACGCAATGTCTTGAAAATGTGTACCGTGTGTACCACATCGTAAACTTGAAAAGAGTTGTCGAGCCAAGTTTTTCACTGCTTACACAAAACCATATTCCTTCTTTTATATGCGTCTCCCGCATTTTCAGATAATATTCTGACTTTTACATAAGCCCCAAAGGTTGGACCAAGTTCACAATACGTTGGTCACATATTCTTCTAAACCCCGGACAGCTCAGGTTTTTCATTTTTCGTTTCTTAGGCCGATTTTGTCCATGCTATTTCTACAGCCGATTCGCCCAAAATCGTCACGATTCAGTACCTAGAATTGCTCACATAAGAAAACTGACCCAAAAGCCGTAATCAGCGCAATGAATTGCCCTGGACAACACAGTTATCTTGTTTTTTGCTTTTGGACCGATTTTGCCAATTTCCACGGCGATTCGCCAGAAATCGTCACGATTCAGTATCTAGAGTTGCTCACATAAAGAAACTAACCCAAAATCCGTGATCAGCGCATTGAATTACCCTGGAAAACACTCTTTTCTTGTTTTTAGTTTCTGGACCGATTTCGCCAATGTCCACGGCCTTTTCGCCCGAAATCGTCACGATTCAGTATCTAGAGTTGTTCTCATAAGAAACCTAACCCAAAATCCGTGATCAGCGCATTGAATTACCCTGGAAAAACACAGTTTTCTTGCTTTTCACTTCTGGACCGATTTCGCCAATTTCCACGGCCGATTCGCTCGAAATCGTCACGATTCAGTATCTAGAGTTGTTCTCATAAGAAACCTAACCCAAAATCCGTGATCAGCGCATTGAATTACCCTGGAAAAACACAGTTTTCTTGCTTTTCACTTCTGGTCCGATTTCGCCAATTTCCACGGCCGATTCGCTCGAAATCGTCACGATTCAGTATCTAGAGTTGCTCACGTAAGAAAACTAACCCAAAATCCGTGATCAGCGCATTGAATTCTTACGGACTAGACTTTTTTCCTATTTTTCGTACCTCAGACAAAATTTGTAAGAGTGAAAAACTGATACCCAGTCAAAATGTTCACCCATATAATGCGTGATGCGCTGTCCGCTCGCTTCGCTCGCTCGCGCATCCGCATGATTACACAGCTATGCGTTGCTCCCAACTATTAGGGATGGATCCGGCAAATTTGCCGGTATCCGGACGGAACCGGCTCCATCCCTACCAACTATAGCGACCGCAGGCCACCGAAACCAAAATCGAGCTATGATCACTGGTGCCCCAGGACAAAGCGGGGCTTAGAGGCTGTCCCCCTCACGTGGCGAGGGTATTCTTTCCACGGGATAGTGAGTTTTCCATTCCCCAAACTCTCCGGAGTTTGGTACCTTCGGGTTTCCGGAATTGGTGGGGGGGGGGCGTGCTTCAATCATTAAAAAACTGGCGAAATTGAGCCAACTTACCTGAGCCACCTGCAACAACACAGTTACTGTTGTGTCGCCATTTGTGTCGATCCAAGTTCAATGGGAGCGGGGATTCCTAGCAGTCAAGTTCAGAAAGTGATCGGAATTATTGATTGCACCAATTGCGGTTGAGATAATCTTGTTGCTGAGCAAATGATGTTAGATTTGTTTATGATTGAAAAAACGAGCGTCGAATTGGCAGGATCCAAAAATCATAGTCACTGCTCAATCTGACACTCATTATTCATATCATATTCATTTATGTCAATCACTTCAATTGAATATTGAATGCCAGCCAATTGCCAATGCAGTTTTTGCCATGCCAATACCAAAGAATCCGATCCGTTGACTGACTGACTTTTGACTGGACATTGGAATAATCGAAAATCACTGGACGTCGTCGTCGTCGTCGCAGGCGTTACACAGATCTTGATCTACTCACTGTTTTATTCAATTGCCAACCAATTCATTCTTGAAATGGGGATGATTAAACAAGTGAACCAACAAAAAACTCAATCTGAACAACCTGAGTCGTCGTCGCTTCGTTTTATTTTCACTTTCACCACCACACACAACGGTTTATATTTTGATTGGATTTAAATTTTTCATTCAAATTCAACTCTTGAACCAAGAAACTACAAAAAACTCAAAACAAACGCCCTTTTCTTTTCCTTTCTTCTTTTTTCATTTTGATTAGCATTTGTCTGCTTCCTTTAAAAAAATGTTACTCGACATTCTCCCACATTTGAAGGTTGTAGGGCAACCGGCAACCAATGGTTGGCCTAGTAGTCTAAACTACCGTAACCTGAAAAGTCCATTTCAAATTTCTTTTTATTTAAAAAGTTTAAAAAACGCTTTTGTTGACAAAAATGGTGATTTAGATTTATCAGTGAACGACGGGAAGAAAAATGTCAGGAACGAAAACGTGTGAATTTCGTACAGCGACGCCGACGGAACGGCCTACCATGGCAACGCTTTGAATGCGGCAATGCAGTCACGAGCAGAAAATGGAAGACATACACACACACTTTTGCTTTCGACTTCTCCACAATCTCTATTTTTAAACAAGTTGGAACGACCAAAGAAATCCAAAAAACTCACGTTCCAGACAAAACACAAGCCGCCCAGCACATTATGGATTCGGTGCAACGATGACAGATGGATTGCCGATTTACAATTGACATTGGTGAATCAGTTCGCTTCGCATATTTCAGAAACCAGAACAGAAACCAGTCTTCCAAATGAGACAAAAAAATGAATGCGGCGATACACGTGCAAACACACCACACAAACACGAAACATGTGAGTGCGACACAAGCAAAAAATTATGAATCATTCAATCAAACACCAGCACACGCAGTTATATTACCGACAATTTGTTTTGCTGAAGCAAAAAGAACAAATATTGAGCCTCAAAAAACTTTTTGAAAAAGGTTTTTCTCAGAACTCCGCAAGTCTTTCAACAACGAGTAAAACATTTGAACAATTAAATATGGTCATTTTTATTTGACTGATTATCAATCAATCAATCACAGCAATATGAATGTCAGGAGCATGACATAACGATGAACGCCGAAATCGGCAACACACTTTAGTTCTCGGTGGGGGTTTATTTTCAAGAAAGGCAGGTGGTCCAACATAACCAGGCGCGGTCAAAGCACGTCCTGAACCAAATTTTAGGTGAAACCAAATTATAAAGGCCTGCTCCGACTGGGTTTGCTTCTCTCAAACGTCCAACCGACCTGCTCCAACTGGGGCAGGTATGATAAAATCGGTTCTTTTGGTTTTTCGCTGCCTGCTCTGTCACGCCTTTGAACAGCAGAATCTATCAACGCAACAGCCAACACCACATCGACGTCAGTCGGTGGGGCGGCGGCCCGTCGTCGACATCGACATTTCTGAAAAACTGAGCTATTCAGCTTCGCTACAACAATTTGTGAAACGAAACACATAAATTGCACTGTCCTGTCCTGGCATCGCCAATGGCCACTTGTCGCTGTCGCGGATCAAGTGGTGTTTCTAGCTGTCTTCAACTCTTCACCCTTGGTGTCTTTCCTCAGAAGATTGTCATTGTCAAGCTCCCGGAATTGTTCGATCAACCCGATCTACAAAAACAAGAATCACGGAGATTAGCAACCCAGCACAATTCATCAATCACTGTGCTGGCACAAAACACAGCCAATCAGCGAGTTGCTCACTCAAGTTGCCAAACAAAACCCACTCACACCTTGCCTCCAAGCAGCTTGATGTTCAGCGTCACAACAAACTGCGCCGCGGTGATGAAACCACAAAAAATAATCAGCCGAAAAAACCTCT
>JASANC010003705.1:0-58384 GCA_030248135.1 Theristus sp. LFF4_11
AGCACACTTCAAATGACCCGGCCCTATTAAAGGGACACGGATCACTTTACCAATTTTGAATTCCCGCATCATGCATGCAACTGCTTACCCTTCTAAGCGCGCATTAAGTCGCGGGACCAAAATGAAAACTAATAGTGTTCCTTGGTGACATTTCTAGATTTTAGTTCAGTTGAACATACAGAGTGAGCCAAAAAAAGGTTCCAATTCTAAAGTGCTCTCACTGGTTTGTGCTAAGGTGTTTCGAGCTGAAAATTGGAACACTATTAGAAAACATTTGGAGGTTTTTCTGACCAAATTTTTGTTATGGTATGTTGCCCCTATCACTCACTACAGCAGAATATCTGGAAAACATGAAAAATCGACAAATGTTGTGAAATGCAGATGGTTGATTTAGCTGTAACAAAGGGACCTCGTGTTTTAAAATTTGGAACACTTGTTAGAACACTTTGGGAGTTTTTTGTGATCAAAATTGTTTTTGGCTTACACGTAAGTTCATTTTTACAGCGTAATTTTCAAAAATAGCAATTTTTGACAAAAAACACTGTCATCCATAATCTCACCGTTTATCATTGCTCATAAACGATTTTCCGAACTGATGTATCATCGTCACGCGGTGTCAAATTGAATCTTTTAAGAAATTGCCGAACCACTGTGGAAAAGTTATTCGCATGTTCCCACCAATTGGCAGACCAGACTCGCTGGTCTGCCGTCCACTTAACCATGATGGCAGCAAAGACTGAAAATGGAAGTGCATCTCTCACTGCAGAAAAACAACCAGTCTGCTATGGTAAAAATATCAGAGTGGCAAATTTTGTGTATTAAAAAAGGAAAAAAACAATTTGGATTTGAAAAGATAAATTTGCGTCTGTTCTGAGCAGAATCGCTTACGCACACTCAGACTTGAAGTGAAACATTGGAGTGATCAAAAACTGTTCAAATGCAACTCAGAATTCGGCATTTCTAAGCTGCTTTAAACTCATATTGCTTTTTTCATCTTTTTGTGTTGTGAACATTCGGGCTGTTACCAACGTTCATGCTTTTGATCTTTGTTACAGCTAAATCAACCCTCTGCATTTTACAACATTTGTCGATTTTTCATATTTTCCAGATATTTTGCTGTAGTGAGTGATAGGGGCAACATACCATGACAAAAATTTGGTCAAAAAACCTCCAAATGTTTTCTAATAGTGTTCCAATTTTCAGCTCGAAACAACTCAGCACAAGCCAGTGAGAGCATTTTAGAATTGGAACCTTTTTTTTGGCTCACCCTGTACATGAACCGAAAGAAAAAAAGCGATACGCTCGCAGACTCACGCAGGGTGCGCACGGCAAACACAATGACGAGTTGATCGGCCTTGTACTCTTTGGTGTCCAGCAGGTCGCAGTCGTCATAGAAGAACGCGAGCATGACGACGCCGATGAAACAGGCGATCGTGCCCAGCAGCATGAAACACGGAATCGTGATGGCGATCACGATGCTGAAGCAGCAAAGACGCCACTGGGCGGGGCACTTGGCACCAGGGTGTTTCCTCCCACCCCCAACATTTTTTGTTGCAATTTCAGGGGCTGAAACCGTGACAGAAAGGGGGTTTTCGGGTACGCTGAGTTCAAAAATCTTATTTAGAAGTTTGCCCGACGCTTCTATTGTGCCCTAAACGCATATGCCATGGGGATGAGGAGGGAAAATTCCTTGATAATTAAATTTAAATGAAAAAACGCGTCACAAGAAACCTGAAATCCTGTTACAAATACAGGGTGGGCCAAAAAAAGGTTCCATTTTCAAACTGCTGTCGTTGGCTGGTGTTTCAATATTATGAGCTGAAATTTTTAGCACTGATAAAACATGTGATGCCATTTTACTGACAAAAATTTTTTCCGATATATAATTCCTAGCACTCACTGTGGCAGATTTTCTAAAAAGCTCGAAAAATCAACAAATTGACTGAAATGAGTGCAAAAAAATAGTATCAAGATGCGTGATTCAATTTTGAAACTGTTGTGAAGGTGACAAATGGGTCTTTTTGGATACCCGGGGTATTGATAGTTCAAATCATGCGCTCAGAGTGGAAAGGTTTCACACTTGAATTGCATTTGAGCAGCTCGAGCGAAATTCTGATGTTTCACAACGGACTCGAATCAGCAGCCATGCGACTGCGAAAGAAAGAATTGTTCAGTTGACTTTTTGTTTCGTGTGTTGCTCTGTCTGTTATATAATTTGTTTCTTTTGAAAAAGTTTTTCTTCGGTTTGAATAAAAACAGTGTTTCAATTTCAGTTTTCTGCAGTTTCGTCATGGTTAAGTGGACAGCAGAACAACGGGTCTGGTGTGCTACCTGGTGGGAGCAATCTGAAAGTTTTTTTGCAGTGACTCGCTTCGCCAGTTTCGCATAAAATTCAATTTTGGGTCGCCACGACGATTTGCCAACCACGAAGTCCGTTCTTTTGTGGTGGCACACCAATCTGTTTGAGCATGGCAACGTGTTTTACGACCATCGATTGCTGATGCATTCAAAGACATTGTGGTCGTAATGTTCACGCGCAGTCCAGCAAAATCGACGAGGCGAGCCAGTTTGGAATCCAGCCGCTGCCGGACGAGAACCTTGATGATGATTTGGATGTCTATGAGCAATGATTCGTTGTGAAATTCTTGGTTAAAAATCCGTTTTTTTGAAAATTTGGGAATTTCTAAACATTGTTCTGTAAAACTAAATCTACTTGACCAAACTGGATAAAAATTTTGTCAGAAAAATGGCATCACATGTTTTATCAATGCTGAAAATTTCAGCTCATAATATTGAAACACCAGCCAGTGACAGCAGTTTGAAAATGGAACCTTTTTTTGGCCCACCCTGTACAACTCAAGCTCACTGAGTCCGAATATGACGTTTATTTTTTTTTATACGAATTACTCCGCGCCCTAAAAACGGCCTCTATAGGGACGGAAAGGGAAAAATTGAAAAAATCGGAAACTTGGTCAAAAAAATTGAAAACTAAGCCATAAACACAAATCGAGGTCGCTGAGTCCCAATATGACGTTTATTTTGCCATACGAATTACTCCGCACCCTAAAACGGCCTCTATAGGGACGAAAAGGGGAAAAATTAAAAAAATCGGAAACTAGTCAAAAAAAAATCTGAAAACTAAACCATAAACACAAATCGAGGTCGCTGAGTCCAAATATTACGTTGCTATACGAATTACTCCGCACTTTAAAACGGCCTCTATAGGGACGAAAAGAGGGAAAATCAAAAAAAAAATCGGAAACTAGTCAAAAAAATCTGAAAACTAAGCCATAAACACAAATCGAGGTTGCTGAGTCCGAATATAACGTTTATTTTGCCGTACGAATTACTCCGTTCTCTAAAAACGGCTTCTATAGGGACGAAAAGGGAAAAAAATTTAATAAAATCGGTGACTAGTCAAAAATCTGAAAACTAAACCATAAACACAAATCGAGGTCGCTGAGTCCGAATATAACGTTTATTTTGCCATACGAATTACTCCGCACCCTAAAAACGGCCTCTATAGGGACGAAAAGGAAAAAAATTAAAAAAATCAGAAAGTAGTCAAAAATCTGAAAACTGAGACATGAATACAAATCGAGGCCGCTGAGTCCGACTATGACGTTTATTTTGCCATACCAATTACCCCAAATTTAGGGTGCGGAGATTTTTTTTAATTTCCCCCCCCTTTTCGTCTCTATAGAGGCCGTTTTAGGGTGCGGAGTAATTCGTATAGCAAAATAAACGTTATATTCGGACTCAGCGACCTCGATTTGCGTTTATGGCTTAGTTTTCAGACTTTTTTGACTAGTTTACGTTTTTTTTTTAATTTTTTCCCTTTTCGTCTTTATAGAAGCCGTTTTTGGGGTGCGGAGTAATTCGCATAGCAAAATAAACGTTATATTCGGACTCAGCGCCCTCGATTTGTGTTTATGGCTTAGTTTTCAGATTTTTTTTGACTAGTTTCCAATTTTTTTTTAAATTTTTTCCCTTTTCGTCCTTATAGAGGCCGTTTTTAGGGTGCGGAGTAATTCGTATGAAAAAATAAACGTCATATTTGGACCTCGATTTGTATTTGTAACAGGATTTCCGGTTCTTTGTGACGAGTTTTTTTATTTAAATTTAATTATCAAGTAATTTTCCCTCCTCATCCCCATGGCATACGCGTTTAGGGCACAATAGAAACGTCGGGCAAACTTCTAAAAAAGATTTTTGAACTTCTGTGAACTTTGAACTTTGAAAAAAACCCTTCTGTCACGGTTTCAGCTCCTGAAATCGCAAGAAAAAATTTTGGGGGTGGGTGGAAACACCTTGCTTGGCACGGCACTACTGGCAATCGATGGCAAAATTGACTCAAAACTCAAATCATTCAAGCAAAAAAAATCTTTACATAACTGTCAATAAAGATCTGTTGAACTATTTTCTGTTCAACTGAAAAAAAGATCCTTTCCGCGGCTAACCGCGAATGCGACAGTTTCGGCAACGAACAATACCGCTGCATAGCCATCTGATTCAGCCCGTACAACGACATCCAGAACGAAAACGCCCCGATCGTCGACGCCCACATCGAGTTGTGCTGCACGTTGTGGTGCTTTATATTTGGCTTTTCAAGATTTGGCTAATCAATTGGCTTGAATTTGAAAATTTCTGGACAAACAAGTTTTGCTATTATCAAACAATAAATTGCTAAAGGGATAAATGTGTTATTGTGCGTGTGCCCTTGGGTACAAGAAATGACCACGCGGAATTTGAAATCGTGTTGCTTCTGACTCATTACGAAAACATAATTTTTACCACCACATTAGAAATTGCATTTACGTCTTTTTCCACATTGAATTTTGAATAGGATTTTTTATTTTTTTTTTTTTTATTTTAAATTTATTCCTTTATTTGTTTCTACGATGTTTCCCAAGGCTCAAAATTTAGCCTTTTCGCACAAAATGACAGAAAATGTGCATTTTAACGTACGTTTGCAATTTCAGCGTGTGCAAGAAAACGTTATTTGACAAACCAACAACGTTTCCTGAGGTAAAAAACTACTCAGAGTTTGAATTCAATTTTCATTTGTTGAAAAATGTGAAGAAAATGCTGAAAATGGGTATTTTTTCCAGTTGATCGCATCAATATCCATGTTTTTGACCATAACAGTGACAGTTTCACATCAGCAAACAAGTTTGCAAAACCGTTTTAAAATTAAGAACAGCTAAAGAGCTCAAATTCAAACATATAGTTAGTTTAAACAAACCAAAGTTAAACAAATACCAGCTAAATAACCAAAGTCGTTACGACTTCGGGCGAATCGGCCGTGAAAATTGGCGAAATCGGTCCCAAAATAAGAAATGAGAAAATAATGTATCCCGAGGTTCTTCGGTGCGCTGATCACGAATTTTCGGTTAGTTTTCTTATGTGAGCAACTCTAGATACCGAATCGTGATGACTTCGGGCGAATCGACCGTGGAAATTGGCGAAATCGGCCCAGAAACAAAAAATAAGAAAATGGTATAGTTCAGGGTAGTTCAATGCGCTGATCACAAATTTTAGGTTAGTTTTCTAATGTAAGCAACTCTAGATATTGAATCGTTACTATTTTAGGCGAATCGGCCGTGGAGATTGGCGAAATCGGGGCAAAAAACAAAAAAAAATAAGAAAATTGTGTAGTCCAAAGTAATTCAATGCGCTGATCACGAATTTCTGGTTTAGTTTCTGTGTGTGTGCAAGCTAGGATAATGACTGTGACGATTTCGGGCGAATCGCCCGCGGAAATTGGTAAGTCGGTCTAAAAACAAAAAACAGGCGACCTGTGTAGTCCAGGGTAATTCAATGCTCTGATCACGGATTCTGGGTTACCGTATTACCCCCATTAAACCCCCCCCCCACTATTAATCCCCCCACCAATAAACCCCCACCCCCCGACCAGTTTCCGAATAATCCCCCCCCCCACAAATAATCCCCCATGGGGGATTATTGGAGACCTGTTTGAAACACATACCCAGCGAATTCAGTGGCTGATTGCAGTGAAAATGATGAAATTGTGCTACCAAAGGCCCCAAATAGGTGAGTTAATAGTAATTTCATTACAAAAGGCTGTTATAAAAGGAAATTTCTATGTAGAGTAGAAGTTTCTGCGACTTTCTTGCCTGCCATGCAATGTATTTTTGCCATTTTTCAACAAACCCCCACCCCTAGAATTTTTTTGTAAATAAACCCCCCACCAATAATTCCCCCCCCCCCACCAATAAACCCCCACCCCTAAAAGTCGCTGACGTATTAATCCCCCATGGGGGTTTATTGGGGGTAATACGGTAGATTCATATTCTTATGTGAGCAATTTTAGATACTGAAACCTGACGATTTTGGGTAAATCGGCCATGGAAGCTGGCGACATCTCTCCAAAACGAAAAATGGATAAAAATTCGGTGGGCTGATGCCGAATGGGAAGTTCGGAAGAATATGTATAACGCATTCTGAACTTTGTCCGATTTTTGGGACTTAAAAGTCAGAATATTATCTAAAAATGCGGGAGACGCATATAAAAGGAGGAAAATGGCTTTGTGTAAGCAGTGAGAAACTTTTTTGCTTCGTAACTATTTTCAAGTCTCTGATGTGGCACACGGATACAAGTACATAAGAGCCATATTTTTGCGCCGTTTATTCATTATTTCGGTTGCACATGGTCGCCCTCTTACTTTTTCTACAAAAGAAACTTACATTCGCTGCATTTCGAGCAAATAGTGACGTAATACTACCAAAACAGAGATTACATCTTCGATCGCTGACACCTGCTTTGCCAAGAACAAAGCGTTGCGCAGCTAAGTATTGGCAAAGGCAATGTGTCCCCTTCTTGTGGTGAAGGCAAAGTCCCCTTCTTGTAGCGAAGGCGATGGCTCATAGGACGGACGGTTCAGCCAACATCCACAATCCTCCTACAACAATCCACAGGACTTTGGTACCTTCGGGTTTTTGGAACTGGGGAGGAGGGTGAAAATCAACGGAAGACAACACATTTTTGTCACTGGTGTGTACGTACTGTGCGTACGTCATCAGCAACGCTTTGCAGTCTCTTTTTGTTTCTGCACAGACAGAGTTTGCAGAATTTCGCACATGCTGTGATTTCGCACTAACTGAAGAGGACAATATGAAAAACACTTGAAGATTTTTTAGGTTTTTCAACAAAACAAACGCGGCGCAAAAATATGACTCTTATGTACTTGTATCCGTGTGCCACATCAGAGATTTGAAAATAGTTACGAAGCAAAAAAGTTTCTCACTGCTTACACAAGGCCATATTCCTCCTTTTATATGCGTCTCCCGCATTTTTAGATAATAAATAACTGTTCAGTTCAGAAACCTGCAACGGATTCAGATCCCAATATTTGAGCACTTCAATGCGTCTGGTGTCTGCAGCAATCTGCCAGACCCTGTGCCAACCGCCGCTGTCCGCGATGCCCTTTGCGATCATGATGCCGACGCCGAGATACATGAAGAACGCCTGCAGGGTGTCCGTCCAGACGACCGCCTTCAGACCACCGATCGTCGTGTACAGCGTGCACACGAAGCCAATGATCTGCAGCGAAATGCCACACGTTTCAATTTTGAAGCATTTTATAGTCGAACTCCAAATTATAGGGAATCAGCGTAGTCGTTGGTGATCACGTTATGCATGCTTTCTGCGCAGAAATTGCTGTGGGGCGGAGTTTGGTTTTTGCACAGAAAGCATGCATTACGCGAGCACCAACCAATTAGCTGATTCCCTATAATTTAGAGTTTGACTGTAAGTTTTAATGAACTTTGTTTTCAAGTTTCTTTAACTTTACTATGAGGTATGAAAGAATTTTGATCGTTGGACCCGTTTTTTTCAGATTGTCCGTTTGCATGCTCAACTCTTTTGATCAAGTGACCTAACACAAATCGTTATAAAAATTTTGTCTCTAGACACTGGGGCAAATTTGGGCCAACTTTGCTCTGTGTCCATCCTAAGACTGTTCATTGCTCAAGAAAACCAAACAAGAAGCGGACCACGTTTTGCCGGTCAGTTTCTTCAGTGATTGCAAACAAAAACAGCAAAAAAAACAACAATGATTTCACTGATGGTTCCTTTGCTCTTATCCAGGTGTAAAACAAATAATCTCACACATTTTCCATACCAGAATCCACGGAAAAGTGCTCGAGCCGACGACGCCAGCGAGCGCGACTGCGGGCGAGTACAGCACCACGCCCATGTAGAACGAGGCGTGCAACAGGAAAATGGCGGCGGCCAACTTGCGCAGCAGCACCGAGCCGAATCGCCGCTCGAAGTATTCGTAGATGGAGATTGGCGCCATCTCGAAGAAAATTGGAATGAAGAACAGACCGCTGACGGTGAACGCGGCGGCGCCGGACATGTAGTACACCCAGAGTAGGAGACCTGTCAGATTGGACGAGTTTGTTGTGCGTTGAAAGCCAAAATGAATTCGCGCTGCTATGTATCTCTGCAACGGAAGGTTGATTCTGTGAGGACGCATTTGACTATGATAGTTCTGACTAGCCAATCAGCGTGACCGATTGAAATACAGCCAATCATTGCACCTCTCTGGTATATCTCAGCCGGTGTTCCAAGCATGGTCACCCCTGACAGGAATGTCGTCAGCAACGACAACGCCACAGGCACGATTGGCATTGCACGGCCACCCATCAAGTACTCCAATGTCGCTTGACTCTCCGTTGGTCGTCGACGCTCCATTTGCCATGATCTGAAGAATGTTTTCAAGGTTAAAAGGTTCTTTTCCAACTTTAATTGGTAACAAAGAACAATTCTCAATACCAGCGCCATTTGACGCTGCAAACTTTTCCAAAAACCCCAGATCACAACCATCTCTGAAAAAAGGTTTGACCTGATGAACATTTTTAACAGTTTACCCAGCAGTTTGTTGAGTGGCCAAACATGTAGTAGTCAACTTAAATTGAAAAGGGCCATGGGCAACATAAATTTTAGCCAAGATTACCTTTTTGACAAACTGTCAAAAAAAACTGTTGAGCAACAGACCAACAACGCACCTGACTGCATGATAGATGCCCACGATCACGGACAGACAGAGGAAACACGCGAATATCAGGTAGTCCCAGAAAACGAAATTCTCCTTTTCAGCCATCTTATTTTTGGTTTATGTTGCAAGTTGTGGTTGGGAATCTTTGGATCGTAAAGCCTTTTTCAATGCTGAATTTATGACTAATATTTTGAACAAAAAAAATGCGAGCGATATAACGACAAAAAAACAGTGCATTTCGACTAGTGAACAGCGGTTGGTGAAAGCGTGGGGAAGAAGGTGGTCAAAAAAATGCAACCGAGAAAGGAAAAAAGGAGCAACGGGCTGTAACATACACTGGATCTCGATAAGTCGTGCATCAACATTCAGTTGCACGTGTATCGAACAAAAAAGCCTGTGATTTGTATTCTTGCTGTCATTTGTATTTGTTGCTTTGTGTACAACTAAAACTAACATAAACCTGACATAAATTGTGACATTAAAAAACCGTTGCGCAGTGTTGTGATAGCAGTTTTGTATGTATGTAGCATGTGTGCTGAGCACTACACATGCGTGTCACCAAAAAATCTAAAAGTTTCTTCCAACACAACTACAATTGTAATTGCAAACTGACTTGCAAGTGCAACCGCACCGCGGGGGGGCGTAGGGGAATGAGCGGGGGATGCTAAACTAACAATATAACCGTGTGATTCAGTGATTGGCTGCTTTCGATATATGCAAGAAGCTATGGTTGAAAGGATTACTTCAATGCTTGTGCGAGGGGAGAGAATGCTATGGTACACCACGGAGCGTCGTTCAACTCAAAACTGACCTCAAGCTGAAGCCAGAACTTTCCAGAACTGGACACACGACGCAGAAATCGAAACCACACTTGATAAACACACAGAAAAACAATAGCAAACAAAGCACAGCTGAATTTCAATTTTTCTGACATCTTGCAATAAACACTTACATTGTACAACGAACAGTTTGCAGGCTGTAAAAAATGCAAAACTTGTTTGATGTCTTCGGTCAAGTTTAGCAAGAGAAAGCAAATTCGTTTTGTTTATTTACATTTGATTGATTTGCATTTGTTTTTGTGCAAAACGCAAAATCACAAGTGGCAGCCACCACAACAACAATATGGCAACAATAAATTTTCTTGTTTTGGTCGCCATTACCGTATTAGCCCCATTAAACCCCCCCCCCCACAATTAATCCCCCCCACTAATAAACCCCCCCGACCAGTTTCCGAATAATTCCCCCCCCCACAAATAATCCCCCATGGGGGTTAATTAGAAACCTGTTTGAAACACATACCCAGCGAATTCAGTGGCTGAATGCAGTGACATTGGTGAAATTGTGCTACCAAAGGCCCCAAAGGGATGAGTTAATGGTAATTTCATTACAAAAGGCTGTTACAAAAGGAAATCTCTGTGAAAAGTAGAAGTTTCTGCGACTTTCTTGCCTGCCATGCAAGGTATTTTTGCCATTTTTCAACAAACCCCCATCCCTAGAAATTTTTGGAAATAACCCCCCCCCCACCAATAATCCCCCCCCCACCAATAAACCCCACCCCTAAAAGTCGCTGACGTATTAATCCCCCATGGGGGTTTATTGGGGGTAATACGGTACGATTGTACAGGGTGTTTCAGAAGTAGTGGGTAGGTGTCTGACGCGTTATTTCTTGGGGGTTATTGGGGGTAATACGGTAGTACTTTTTCGGCTTTCAGCGGCGTCCTTAACTTGAAATTTTCAGGGAACCACCAAGAGCAGACACGGTGGTGTACAGTATGGCCAAATAAATAAGACAGTCCTTGTATTCTCCACCAAGGCGGGATCAGTCGCAGACCAGGAGTTGTCTTTTTCAAAAACGCCAATCTCTATCAATCGTAGCTCTCTGTAGCTCTCAATCGTGTGTGCAAGGGAGAAAGAATGAACGGAATAGCACAAATAATCAATTAGTTTAAAAAACGTCAAATTTTACGCACAATTTGGTGTCTGAACGTCTTTTTCTTTCATTCAAACTTCGCGCGCTCCTTGCACCCTGAAACAAGCTGCCATGTCTAATCGGTCATTCCGTAACTGAACTTTTCGTTTTTGTACAGTTTGGCTCGGGGAAAATTTAGGTATTCAACATAAACACGCTCAAAAAGATATTGCCTACCAAAACTTGATACTAAACTTGATGATACATACCATGTATGTACATTTCCACTGCATTTCCAGTTTCCTGCGTCTGCGTTGGCCGACTGACAATTTTTTAACGCACAACTCATTTCAAATATTACAAACTAAGTGTCGTGTAAAATGCTGCACACTGTACCGTACGTAATCTGTCAATTATTTCAAAAGTTTTTGATTAAAAAAGGTGATTGAGTAACAACGTTCATCAAACTTCAAAACGCTTGAGACAACGTCACGGTGGCGTTTCATCACACGTGAATGTAACAAATCGGAATTCGATCGAACCTGTAGATAAGACATCGTGTCAAAACCAAAATAGACAGTGATTTGGATCCGTGAATTGCAGTCTAGCCGGTGTTTTGACGTAAGCACAAATCAGCGATTTGTTGGTTGGTGTGTGTGTGTGTGTGTTGCGCGCAAACGCCAACACTCAACATTTATTTCACAGTTGTGTTTGTGTTTGCATTTTCACAGACTGTTAACATTTGGGTGGTCGAAAACAAACTTTATATAGCATACTGCAGCATGAGTGTTTTGAAATTTTAAAATGATCGGTGCGTTTGAAAATGTTTGAAACACTAATAAAAACCTCCATTGTGGAGACAGGGGCACGTAGTTTGATCACAAGTTTAGATCGATAGAGTGATTTGAGCGTGTACATTACATCAAAGTGGAGGAAATACCGCTCGATATTTTTAGTTTTTAAATGTTTTAACGTTTTTTTTTTGTGAAACCAATCGGATTGTTTAATCAACAAACACGGCAATTCGTTTTTGATTCTGCATTTTGTTCAATTAGTCCAATAACACAAAAACAGTTTTCCAAAATTTCACACGTCTCTTATTCTTCCGTTTATTCGCACCCATGCGCAAGAAAAACAACAAACAAAATTAAAAAAAACAAATGAAAAAAATGACGCAGAAAAAAAATCAGTTCAAATGTGAACTTTTTGGTGTTGTCTGTCACCCCGTCAGCGTACAAATGATGCTTTCATCTCATTGCTATCTAGATATTTGAAAACGCCACTGCATAAAAGCAAACTTTGATAAGAATGGATTTTTTGTCACACTTGTGTAAACCTTTTCAACGCGCGGCCTCAAACGATTACTGAATTTAAAAAAAGCAAAAAGTTCAGTTGTAAAATATTTATGATTCTCAATGGAAAAGATGAAAGTACATGTATTAGTGGAACGCGGCTGGTCGGATCGCAGTCAGCTCAGCTATGAGAATCCGTACACGTCGTTCGACCCACAAGAATTGTTCGAGCGCCGACGTCTCGGCAGCGACTGCAGTGGATCGACAGAGTCAACGGTTTATTCATCGTTGGCACCACCGGATGCGGCGTCGGAGGATGGAATTGTGCCAGCGCCGTATTCGGCGGGTGCGGAGAAAAACGAGCAGCCGTTTTCCAAAGGTAGAGAAATTTCGACGATGGTGTATTGGGTGTATTGGCGCTTAATAATGGCAGAGAATACTCGATGGCGCCCTATACTAATACTAGACGGCGTTCTGTGCGCTTTTCTGGGTTAGCCGTTGCTAAAAACATCGCCTAAAATCACCGTTCGTTCGTTCGTTCATTCATTCGTTCATTCATTCGTTCGTTCGCTCGTTCGTTCGTTCGTTCGTTCGTTCGTTCGTTCGTTCGTTCGTTCGTTCGTTCGTTCGTTCGTTCGTTCGTCACCGTTTGCGTTTCCAGGCGAACCGCCGCCGGCGACCATCAGCGAGCACGCGCAACGAGTGGCGTTCGCGTTGACCGTCACCGACCAGCGCCGTCTGCAGATCGCGCGCAGTTTGGCGCACACCGCGGTCACTGCGCACAGTCGGATTCCGGTGTACGACAGCGTGCACACGCGAACCGTCTGGTTTTCGCCGCGTCAACTGTTCGACTACCTGAACATTACGGTGCCCGTCGAGAAAGCCGGCTCACTACGGCGATCGAGCGTTTCGTCGCGGCCGTTCTGGAAGCTGTACAGAAGGTGCACGATCACGCAGCGGAAGGTATACACAATGTTTGAGCTGGATCATGTACCGAAACGTCTTGCATATAAGATGCCCTCATATAATGCTCATTCTACTGTATTTCGAAAACTTAAAAAGAGTGCAATTTCTTGGGGATGTCCTTATATTGTAAACAAGTGGAATTCTTATAAAATGCAGATGTGTAACGGATCAAAGAGTGGATAAACTGCATGCCTTTTTCACTAAAAATTTTGTGTTTTCTGTCCAGAGCTTGACACTGGCGGAATCAGCTTCCATGTCAGCGTTTTAGCGTCCATCCACTCAAGTTTTTGGGAGCACCCTTGCCATCCCCCATCCTCTATTCGGTTGTCGTAGCAGTCGCCATGCAGTGTTTCTGTTGTGCTCATAAGTTGCATCTTTTCATTTTTTTCTGTTGCATTGCAACACCACAATAAACGCAATAAGACTGTTCCGGTGTTTTGTATCATCAGATTTCCGTCACCGTGGCTGCCGTTTGTCTTCTACTTCTTGTCATTGTTGCGATGTTGCTTGGTTTTGTTGTATTCCGAAACCGTCGTACCGGTTGGTGAGATTGTTTTTTAACTTGGATGCAAAACTATGGGAATAAATAATGGAAAATGCTGCAGAGCGGTAAATAGCGCTCAATATCTAACGCTTTTTTTATTTTGGGATCGGTGTTTTTAATGAAAAGTAATTTGACGACAAACATTTAACGCAAAATGACCAAATAGCGACACGTGTAGCAGGGTAAAATCGATAATTTTGAAAAACGGGAACGCCAATAACGACAAATGACGATATGAGTTCTTCAGGGGCAGGGAAACCCATTGTCATGTTGATCAACGACGGATGGGGTGGCGGTGGTGGTACAACCGGCATTGTCTACGATTTTCTCACTCAAGACTCCGTGACAGTCAAAGGGAACTTCGGTATGAATCTGTGCTTCAAATTTCTTGCTTTTTTGTACGTCAAAAGATGTCGCAGTGCCACGAAACAAACAAACACTGTTGGAATGAAAAACGCAATTTGTGTGACGAAAATGGGGGGGTACAATTCCGGCCCGCTAATTCCGGCCTGAAGAATTCCGGCCCGCTCATTCCGGCCCGAAGAATTCCGGCCCGAAGAATTCCGGCCCGGAGAATTCCGGCCCGGAGAATTTTCGCCAGCACGAACAATATTAAACCACACGAAGTGATTTTGGTAATGAAATAATAAAATAAAAATATCGATGTTCACATGTTACAGTGTATTTTCAATGATGTTCGTCCTGTTTGCTTTTTTGGAAAGTGAAACCTTTTGGAAAAAAGAAACTACAACTAAATTTTTAAATTTTTTTATCATGAACAGGATTTGTGACCCTTTTACTTTATCAAAAAGGCTTGGCTTAGGATTAGGAACCTACAACAAGTCACTGCAAGCAAGTTCTAAACAAAAATAAAAAATCACTTTAAATTTATTTACCAAAAATCACTTCGTGTGGTTTAATATTGTTCTTACTGGCGAAAATTCTCCGGGCCGGAATTCTCCGGGCCGGAATTCTTCGGGCCGGATTTCTTCGGGCCGGAATGAGCGGGCCGGAATTCTACGGGCCGGAATTTCGCGGGCCGGAATAGTACACGAGCCGACGAAAATTTCGTTTGAAAACTCTGAGCATTCCAAAATGCACCCAAAAACCACCAAAATTCCAAACTCGGCTGCTTAGCTATAAAAAGGTCAAGTCGAAAAACAAATATGATTTTGGAACTTACTAATTTCGTTAAAATATAAGACATTTTCAAAAACTGTGCCTAGAGGTGTGGAGGCCGCTCCAGCAATCTCTACCGGTCGACAAAGATTGACAGCTGTCGATATGAAGTACATTGTATTATCTAAAAATGCGGAAGACGCATATAAAAGGAGGAATATGGCTTTGCGTAAGCAGTGAGAAACTTGGCTTGACAACTATTTTCAAATCTCTGATGTGGCACACGGATACAAGTACATAAGAGTTATATTTTTGCGCCGCGTTTGTTTTGCTGAAAAACGTAAAAAATCTTGAAAACCGTTTTTCGATTGTCCTCTTCAGTTTAGTTGGAAATCACAGCATGTACGAAATTCTGAAAACTCTGTGCAGAAACAAAAAAATTTAAGACTGCAAAGCTTAATTGTTGACGTACGGAATGGCCGAGTAAACATGGCAGCTTTTGAATTTGAATAAAGAAAAAAGACGTTCAGAAACCCATTGTGTACCAAATTTGACGTGTTTTTTTAACTAATGGATTCTTCGTGCTATTATGTTCATTCTTTCTCCTTTGCACATATAATTGCGAATTCTGTTGGCATTTTCTGAAAAAGACAACTCCTAGTCTGTGACTGATCCCACCTTGATGGACTGCCTTATTAGTTCGGCCATACTGTACGTACGCACACACCAGTGACAAAATGTGTTGTCTTCCGTTGATTTTCATCCTCCTCCCCAGTTCCAAAAACCCGAAGGTACTAAAATCCTGTGGATTGTTGTAGGAAGAGTGTGGATGTTGGCTCAACCGTCCGTCCCGTGAACAATTGCCTTCACCCTTACCTCTGCGCAACGCTTTGTCGTGGGCAAAGCAGTGTCAGTGATCCAAGATCTAATCTCTATTTTAGTGGTTTTAGGTCACCATGCATCGAATGTGAACGCTTCGTTTGTCGAAAAAGTAACAGGGTTACCATGTGCAACCGAAATAATGAATAAACGGCGCAAAAATATGGCTCTTATGTACTTGTATCCGTGTGCCACATCAGAGATTTGAAAATAGTTGTCAAGCCAAGTTTCTCACTGCTTACGCAAAGCCATATTCCTCCTTTTATATGCGTCTTCCGCATTTTTAGATAATATTCCGACTTTTACATAAGCCCCAAAAATTGAACAATATTCAGAATTCGTTGATTCTTCCGTACTTCCCATTGGGCATCAGCGCACAGAATTTTTCCATTTTTTGTTTTGGAGAGATGTCGTCAGCTTCCATAGCCGATTTACCCGAAATCGTCACGATTCGGTATCAAAAATTGCTCACATTAGAAATTTAACCCAAAATCCGGGATCAGCGCATTGAATTACTCTGGACTACACGGGTTTCCAGTTTTTTTGTTTTTAAACCGGTTTCGCCAATTTCCGCGGCCAATTCGCTCGAAATCGTCACAGTCAGCATACGCCAATTTCCACGGCCGATTCGCCCGAAATCGTCGAGATTCAGTATGTAGAGTGCTCACATAAGAAAACTAACCCAAAATACGTGATCTGCGCATTGAATTACCCTGGAAAACACCCATTTCTTGTTTTTCGTTTCTGGACCGATTTCGCCAATTTCCACGGTCGATTCGCCCTAAATCGTCACGATTCGGTAACTAGAGTTGCTCACAGAAGAAAACTAACCCAAAATCCGTGATCAGCGCATTGAAGTACCGCGGACTACATCAGTTTCTCATTTTTTGTTTTTGGACCGATTTCACCAATTTCCACGACCGATTCGGCCGAAATCGTCACGATTCAGTATCTAGAGTTACTCACATAATAAAGCGAACCTAAAATTTGTGATCAGCGCATTGAATTACCCCCAACTACACCATTTTCCCATCTTTTGTTTTTGGACCGATTTCGCCAATTTCCACGGCCGATTCGCCCGAAATCGTCACGATTCAGTATTTAGAGTTGCTCACATAAGAAAACTAACCCAAAATCCGTGATCAGCGCCTTGAATTACTCCGGACTACACCAGTTTCTCATTTTTTGTTTTTGGACCGATTTCGCCAATTTCCACGGCCGATTCGCCCGAAATTGTCACGATTCAGTATCTAGAGTTGCTCACATAAGAAAACTAATCCAAAATTCGTGATCAGCGCATTATATTACCCCCAACTACACCAGTTTCTCATTTTTTGTTTTTGGAACGATTTCGCCAATTTTCACGGCCGATTCGTCCGAAATCGTCACGATTTTAGTTATTTAACTGCTATTCCTTTATTTTTTTTAAATAAATGTCAAATTCAAACTCTCCGCTGTTGGTTACCCCGGAAACTTTGTGATTTGTCAAATAACGGTTTGTTTCATGCGCAGAAGTCGCAAATACACGTCAAAATACGCGTTTTTTCGTCATTTTGTGCAAAAAGGCTAAATTTTAAACCTTTTGGAGCATCGTAGAAAAAAATGAATGCGAAATTTGAAAAATTTGGCATCTTTTACCCTAGGAAATGTTTTTATCATAACAGTCAGATTTTACTTTATATCACTGAAACTGCGAACACATTTTATGACATGACCGAAAAAAAGGGGTATAGAAGAATAAGAAACAGCGAACTCAGAATCGATGTTTTGCGCACACAGCGTGTATAGAAGATCACCACGAAAAAAATTCTAGTGCACACAGCATATCTATGGATTATCTTCCTGTGTGCAGGAGAAAAATTTCTCAGCTCCTTTTTTGCTCACATTGCGAGGCACAGAAAGTTTGGAATTTTAGCGCGAACGACCAATGGGCCATATTATGCCTGCATCCGCTGTCCGCTCCGCTCCGCTTCGCTCGCGAATGGGCATGATTTGTTCTGTATAGTTGTACCGAGCCGAGCGAGACATTTGTTTTTTTCAATGGATAGGAATCAGTAAAAGCGTTGTTGCTGCCGCGTGCGTGTGCGCTGAGTATCCATCGAGAGCGTACGTCAGTGGCGGTATGCGAGGGCAGGGTTGGCACAATACCACCGCAGAGATCATCGAATACGATCGAAAAACACAGCTGACGCGTCTGTCCGCCACGATGAACGTTGCCAGGGGCCAGTTTTGCGAAAGCAGCAGCAGTCCAGTAGTGCCACACGCCACGATGTCTTTCACTATCATTTCACGTCCACGTACAGTTCCGTTTATATGCATTTGAACACTCAAAAAATGCCACAATTCATTTCAGAATTCAATGTACAGGGTGTTTCAGAAGTAGTGGGTAGGTGTTTGACGCGTTATTTCTCGAGCTGTGTTGAACCATATTCAATGAAATTTTAGGCAGTTGTTAAAGAAAGTTCAACTTAGATTTGTGCAAAATTTCAGAGAAATTGATTCACCTGCACACGAATGAGAGAGCAAACCACAAAAACATTGATTTCAGCACGCAACTGGGGGTGCTTGTTTGGCACCGGGTGAAACATTAGCTTGTATGCGGCGAATCGTTGCATGCATGAATACAAAATGTTTTTTAATCCGATTGGTTTTTTGTGTTTTTTTCATATTTACCGGTTTTGAGATAGGTGCAAGAGATGCATTGAGGCTCATGGTAAACACTTTGAGAAATTTGATGGAGTTGACTGTTGTCGTTGTTGTTGATGTTTGCTGCTATCGCCAAACACATTTTGAAGTGTTTCTTTTGAATCTTTGCATTGAGTGTTGTCCTTTGTTGTCCGCTAGTATCGCGTGACCTGGTATTTTCTGATCCATTTCTAATTTTTTTTTGTGTTTTGCTCTGTCATTCGTGTGCAAGTGAATGAATTTCTCTGAAATTTTGCACAAATCTAAGTTGAACTTTCCTGAACAACTGTCTTAAATTTCATTGACTATGGTTCAACACAACTCGAGAAATAACGCGTCAAACACCTACCCACTACTTCTGAAACACCCTGTACAATCGTACCGTATTACCCCCAATAAACCCCCATGGGGGATTAATACGTCAGCGACTTTTAAGGGTGGGGGTTTATTGGTGGGGGGGATTATTAATGGGGGCTTTATTTACAAACAGGTTCTAGGGGTGGGGGTTTATTGAAAAATGGCAAAAATACCTTGCATGGCAGGCAAGAAAGTCGCAGAAACTTCTACTCTACATAAAAATTTCCTTTTATAACAGCCTTTTGTTATGAAATTGCCATTAACTCATCAATTTGGGGCTTTTGGTAGCACAATTTCATCATTTTCACTGCAACCAGCCACTGAATTCGCTGGGTATGTGTTTCAAACAGGTTTCCAACAATCCCCCATGGGGGATTATTTGTGGGGGGGGATTATTCGGAAACCCTGACTCAGAGAGAGATTTTGGAAGAGATTTTTTAGCGTCTCACCAACACAGTCCCTGTACGTCTACTTTTCAACGTGAAATTGAAACGTGTAGTCCGCATGAATGCAGAGAAACGCACGCTCGCGCAACGGCATAACTCTTCTCAGTGTTGTGGCATTACTGAACCACTGCAAGCCTTCGTGAAACTGCCCCATCCCCCCAGAGGTGGTCACGCGATGACGTGCTTCCAGCAGCAGTTGTACATTTGCGGAGGACGCGACGAGAAAAATAATTTCCTGTACAGTTGCGAAGTGTGTCGCGTGCCTGAAGGCCTCTGCCGGTCCATGGAGCAATTGCCCCTGAGCAGAGGTACCAGAGGTACGTACAACATGTATGGTTGTCTGTTTATTCTCGAAATTGCAAACATACGTGTGCGGTGCACTAAAAGTTGACTAGCACAAGCAAGCTATTGTCCAAATATTGTGTTGGCTGATTAGTTTTGTATTTTTCTTGGCGGTTTCCGTTGTATTGGAAGTTTTCAATCAGTCAAACAATGTGTCGCACAGACTGGTCCGCAATTGAACCAGAAAGAACCATTTCGAAAATCGGGTTATTTCTGCGGAATTCAAGACTACAGAATCAAAAGTTAGGAATATAATGTTGCTGAAAAAAGTTGTTCATCCGCCCACTGACAGTTTTGCTTAGCAAAATTCTGCTGCCTACTGTTCCCCCTCTGTTAAATACGCATAATTGCAACTATCTAGATAATTTCATTTGACTAGACTAGACGTTCACAGCTTGGTGTCCATTCATGGTGGCGCTGGACGGAGTCGTCTACGTTGGTGCAGCCAGTGAATGGCCGCACTCGATGTACGCGTATGACATCGAGGCGACCAGCTGGAACCAGACGGCCGACATGGCATATGGGCACGCTTATGGCGCCGCGGTGGCCATCGACGGGTTGGTGCTCGTCTGTGGCGGCGACAACCGGTACTATTCCGGCCCAGCGAAATTACGGGTCCGAAGTATTCCGGCCCGCTCATTCCGGTCCGAAGAGTTCCGACCCGAAGAATTCCGGCCCGCTCATTCCGGTCCGAAGAGTTCCGACCCGAAGAATTCCGGCCAGAAGTGTTTCGGCCGGATAATGCCGGCCCGAAAAGTTCCGGCACGAAGAATTCCGGCCCGGAGAAATCCGGTCCAATGAATTTTCGCCAGCACGAACAGTGTTAATATTAAACCGCACAAAAAGATTTTTGGTAATAAAATATCGATGTTCACGCACGTCGTGAATAAAGAAATTCATGCAGCTACAGTCGAACTCTAAATTATAGGGAACAACTGATTGATCTGTGATGCAAGTTTTCTGTGCAGGTATTGCTGTGAGGCGGAGTTTGGTTTGCACAGAAAGCATGGATACCGTAATCTCCAACGAATCAGCTGATTCCCTACATTTTAGAGTTCGACTGTAGTTTGAAGTTTTGTTAGCCGTGCAGAATTAACCTGAGTTTTGTATTGTTTTGTTGAACATCATGACTTTTGTGTTTCTGCACTAGTGCCCCCCCCCCTTCGAAATTTGCTTTACATTTCACCCAGCAAATTTGCTAGAAAAAGGCATTTTTGAAACACCGAAAAAGTCAGGTCTGAATTAATGAAAATGCAAACCAGCCAGCAAAATCACGCAAGTCACATAAGGCAGAAATAATACCAAGTGTAGGACAAAACACAACACAAACAAAAATCAGTTACTAATTGATGGTTCGCAAATCCTGGTTCGGGATAAAAAAAATAATCTTTTCATTATTTTGAAACAAAAAGGTTCCTCTTTCCAAAACAATAAAACAAGCCAAACATCATTGAAAACACACTGTAACATGTGACCACATCGATATTTTTATGTTGTGATTATGTTGTTTAATATTGTTCGTGCTGGCAAAAATTCATCGGACCGGAATTCTTTGGGTCGGAATTATTTTCGGGTCGGAATTCTTCGGGTCGGAATTATCCAAGACCGGAATTCTTCGGGCCGGAAATCTTTGGGTCGGAATGCGCGGGCCGAAACTCTTCTGGCGCCGGAATTAGCGGGCCTGAATTGTACCCCTCCCCCGTAACGACCCAGTGACGGCCATCTGCGAAACATACGATCCACACGAGAACTCCTGGCACAAAAATAATCGATCAATGCTGACTGCTCGTGCGTGGCACTCGATGGTCGTTCATGAGGATCAAGTGTTCGTGTTCGGTGGCACCAATAATTCAAACTTAGACGGCAGATATGGCGCGCAAAACTTGGTCGAGAAATACTGGCCGAATGGAGAAAAATGGCCGAGCATGGTCGAAGAGTACGACCGTCGCCTGGCAGTGATTGTAGAGACGGAATTTTGAAATTTGTGAAATTTGAAATGTGCGATCGAATGTTGGTGTTGAAAGAAAAACACAAAAACCACAAACAACAATCTGTAGATGTGTTCCAGTTAAAAATTAAAAGAGCGAACACTTGAGACTAGAAAAAATCCTGCGGAATTAAAAAAAACTCAAATTTAGCCGAAAATTGTCAGTTTTTGTTTTTGTTTGTTCGGTTATGAAACAATTTCAGACAAAAATTGAAAGGGCGACGTTTGAATCCAGGGCAAAACCTCCGTTTGAGTCCATTCCGAGTTGAGTTCCGGGGACCAAGAATGCTGAGTAGAGTGACGAAAATTCTAGCGTGGTGCACGTGACTGGATTCGGTTTTTATTACATAGGTCGCTTGTTTTTGATTGGAGACAAACCAAGTTCTCTTGAGGTAATTGAAACTCAACAGCAAAATGAATGTGTTGAACTTTTTCGATATTCCCAGTCAATCCAGTCCAAAAAAAACAGTCACATTACAAACAATAGGATTTTACTGCTAGTGTAGTGCGAGTAAACAACAACACGCACTCCTGTGTTGCAACAACAAAGTATTTTATTGAATAATCAAATGTGGATTTTTCCTGCTATCACCTTATCACCTCAAATGGCATATGGGACGTTTCCCAAAGTGGTGTTTTTGTGCTATGGCGGTCTAGAAAACACGTGTTTCAAAAAACTGTTTGTTGAAAAATTTTTGTGGCGTTTTTGTGACGAAATAAAGTTTTTCAAAAGTGGTTATTTATAACCACGATGACCCGGAATGTCCTTGTAAGAATTTTCAGTCGACCTCTAAATTACAGCTGATTGGTTGGTGATCACGTGATGTATGCTCTCTGTGCAGGCATTGCTGTGGTTGTGGAGTCTGACATGCTCAGTAAGCTGAGTATCAATTGTAAAGCTGAGTTCGACTGCAAATACCGTTGTCTTTGTTCACGGCTCTAAAAACTAGTCAAATGCATTCAAAATCCCACCTCAGTTTATAAGTTTATAAATGAATTCACACATGAAGTCAACATTAACGACGTTCCTGCTGGCGGTTGTGCTCGTTCACCCGTGCCATGCGCAGTCCACAAATTGTATGTCGCTAAATAGAGTTTTTATTCACTGCAAGACCACTGGAACCATAGTTGTTCTTGGGGGGAGGCTGGGGGCTAGGGGCTGGGGAGAGCGCCGCTCGCCCCCCCCCCCTCAAAAAATTTCGAATCTCTATATCTCTAGAGAAGATTTTTCCGCTCAGCAATTACATTGTATCTATTGCGGATTTATTCAAACGTGTCCGGACTAACGTGACGTCATTTTATTTAAAAACGCCCGTTTGTCAAAGTACAGGCACTAAAATTTCAGTTTGGTGTGACTGATTCGACATTCAGCATTTGTTTACGGGAATAAATCAGCTAAACGGATAATCTGGTTTGCTGTGAACGACAAGCGCATGTTTTGTGGCACATGACGTCACTTCAGTGGGACACGTTTAAAAAAATAGGCCATACCTATATCTAAAAAATTTCCAGCCAACTATCTATCTGAAAGTTTTTAGCTTCAAAGACATAAGTCTGTCGCCTCTACGACTTCCCCCCTTCAGCTTTGGAACAGCTGACTGGAACTTGTAAAAATATGCGGAAACAAATATATTTGAAAGCGCTGAGTGGTCAGTGATGTCGGCACTTCTTTTATTTTGGGATCGGTGCTTTTAATCAAAAGTTATTTGACGACAAAAAGTTATTTCACGACAACCGTCGCCGCCAAAAACGACAAAATAGCGACACGTGTAGTAGGGTAGAATACCGTAAAGTCTTGCATATAAGGTTCCTCCCACTTATAAGACCCCCACCTGAAAGTGGGCGGAGTGTCACACGGCGGGAAACCAAAAAATTTAAATTTTTAACCTGGTCGAAATCCCACCCCGTTTATAAGGCCCGGAATTCCTAATCTTCGCTTTATAAGACCTCCTCCCACTTATAAGGTTGTCACACAAAATTCCACTTTTTTCAGAAATTTTTGATTTTCAAATTGATATAAGGAGACCTTATATGCAAGACTTTACGGTAGATAATTTTGAAAAACGGGAACGCCAATAACGACAAATGATGAATAACTTCAGTGGCAGGGAAACCCATTGTCATGTTGATTAACGACGGATGGGGTGGCGGTTATGGCACACACGGTATTGTCTACGATTTTGTCACTCAAGACTCCGTAACAGTCATCGGAAACTTCGGTATGAATCTGTGCTTCAATTTTGTTTATTTTTTGTTCGTCGATGAAGTTACTGTATTGTATGGGGGAGCACGAGGATTCGCTTCGTGGAGGGGGGGGGGGTCCGTGACACCCACCCCAAAACCTGGAACCTTCCCGCCCTACGGGTAGATAGCTACCCCTACATAAAAATGTCCGTCGTGTTTGGTCGGTATTTCCTTGCACTGTCTTAAAAACCGGTTTTTAAACGACAGGACCTTTTTAAAAGATCGACAGCTGTCGATATGAAGTATTTGTTCTGTATCGTTGTACCGAGCGAACCATTTACTTTTCAATTTACAGGAATCCCAAAAAGCGTTGTTGCTGCCGCGTGCGTGTGCGCTGAGTATCCATCGAGAGCGTACGTCAGTGGCGGTATGCGAGGGCAGGACTGGCACTCTACCACCGCAGAGATCATTGAATACGATCGAAAAACACAGCTGATTCGCCTGTCCGCCACGATGAACGTTGCCAGGGGCCAGTTTTGCGAAAGCAGTAGCAGTCCAGTAGTGCCACGCCACTAAGCCTTTCACGATTATAAAACAGCACGCGCATAGTTCCGCTTTTTCTGATTGAAGCCCTCTCAAGTTTTTCTTTCAGAATTCATTCCATGTCAATATCAAGCTCGTTTCATTAAAAAATCGAAGACCATTCTTTTGATTTTGACATTTTAGCGTGTCACCAGTACAGGACCTGTACGTGTACGTCTGCTCTTCAACGTGATGTGAATAAATTGAAACGTGTAGTCCGCATGAATATAGAGAAACGTGTCTCAGTATTGTGGCATTACTGAACCATTGCAAGCTCTCGTGAAACTGTCCCCCCCAGAGGTGGTCACGCGATGACGTGCTTCCAGCAGCAGTTGTACATTTGCGGGGGACGCGACGAGAAAAATAATTTCCTGTTCAGCTGCGAAGTGTGCCGCGTGACTGAAGGCCTCTGCTGGTTCACGGCGCCGCTGCCCCTGGCCAGAGGTAGCAAAGGTACGTGCAACATGTATGGATGTCTGTTTATTCTCTAAAATAGAATAAGAACTATTTCGAAAATCAGTTCATCTGGTTCAAGCCTGCAGAATCAAAAGCTAAAAATATAACTTTTCTAAAAAAATTTGCTTTTGCGTGCATTGAGAGTTTTTTTTACCGAAATCTACCTGATGTTCCCCTCCATTCGCGAGAGAAGCTGACAGCGGGGAGAGGGGAAAAGAGACTGGAAAATAGTCATCAAACCAGGTTTTCCACTGCTGACACAAGTCCATATTCCACCTTTTATAAGCGCCTTGGCCATTTTTGGATAGTTGGAATTTTTGAAATTTTGCACAGCTTGGTCTCCATTCATGGTGGCGCTGGACGGAGTCGTCTACGTTGGTGCAGCCAATGAATGGCCGCAATCGATGTACGCGTATGACATCGAGGCGAACCGCTGGAGTCTGAAGGCAGACATGACCCATGGGCACGGTTATGGCGCCGCGGTGGCCGTAGACGGGTTGGTGCTCGTCTGTGGCGGTGGCGACCCGGTGAGCGCCATTTGCGAAACGTACAATCCACGCCTCGACGCCTGGCGCAAAAATGATCGTTCGATGATGACTGCTCGTGCGTGGCACTCGATGGTCGTTCATGAGGATCAAGTGGTCGTGTTCGGTGGCACCAATGATTCATCGTCAGACGGCAGGTACAACATGCAAAACTTGGTCGAGAAATACCGGCCGAATGGAGAACAATGGCCGAGCATGGTCGAAGAGTACGACCGTCGCCTGGCAGTGATTGTAGAGACGGAATTTTGAAATTTGTGAAATTTGAAATGTGCGATCGAATGGTGTGCAGTGACAAATGATGCAAACACAATAGTCTCAATGCAAAAAAAGAAAACTTTGTAAAATCATATGATTTTGTGGCATGAATATTGTCAGGTCCATACAACGACCGTGGCAACCGCCTTCAACGTATCAACGCTAAACTACTCTTTTACTTTTCCCTCAAATACTCTTTTACATTACTTTGTCTATTCTTTGCACATTGGTTGATCCGTGCCATGTGTTTTCTATGAGTATCTTCTGTTGTGCGTACTAATCAGTTATTCTCGCCTTGACCAATAAAATACAAAAGTATTCGTCTTGTGCCGCCTGACGCCTACCTTTAGGGCGTTTGGGCGCGCTAGGCGTACAAGGCGTCAAGGCATCCAGGCGAACAAGGCGTCTGGGCGACAAGGCGTGGGCGACTCACTCGCTGGACCACAATTGCTGCCAGTGCCGGTGTATGGTTCGCCTGTAACCAAGTCAGAGCGTAGTAAAAACGCTGAGATCGCATCCTTGATGCTCGAATTCAACAACAAACTGATAGCTCAATGTCGAACACAGTCGGAGCAAGTGAGAGTTGTTCCGCAGTCTGGTCAACATGTGAGTGCCCTGCCAGGCCAGGTGGCAGCTGGTCTGCAGCGTACGTTGACGTTACACCAGAACCCGCTGCCGCGTGCAGTTGGGAAGCAAGCGACACCCTCCTCAGTGGCAGTGGGGACTGGTGTAGCTTCACAATATGCCTGTTGCCTGTGCGCTCGTGATTGATATGGGTCAGTTTCTATTCAGGGTTTGCTGGTGTATTTGCAAAATGCGTTTCACACTCGACTCTAAGCCAACCAGTAGAATTCAAAATACAAACAGCGTGAATTATAAATTCAGTTTTAATTTTGTTTCAATAAAATTACTCATAACCAAGTATATTGACGTCTCCAATAAGTTTTTCGTGAGAGTTCGCTACTAAATCTGCTGCTAATCAATAAAACCAACGACTCCAATAACTTTAAAAGCGTTTGTGTGAATGCACGTCTTCCAGGACTGGACAGAAAGCGAACAAAATCTCAGGAAGCTCAGCGTTATGTGGACGGCGCTTCAAGTTGAGTGCGCATCCGATTGCTGAGACTACCCACTGTGTAACGGGCATCTCGTGTATTGGAAAGGCAAATAGATCGGTGTTTCCATATCACAGACCCACCGTGTATTGAACCGAACTCAGATTGTTCATCTGGAAGGTGACATGGAGGCGTGTTTGTAGGATGGTTCCGACCGGCCGACGGGTGTATAGGAACTGGAATGACAGAGAAAACTCGGATGGGCACCCCACTCAATGGGCGTTCTGCACGCTTTTGGGTTAGCCCTCTGGCTGAAAAACGTCGCTTGAACTCCGTAACAAAACAAACCAAACCAAACAACAACCAGTAAGTTTTTTGTAACATTTCGCACTTTTTTTAGAAAGTTTCTGCGGCAAACGCTTTCATTCAACTAACAGCATTTATTATGTTTTTTACGTTCCCAGTTCAATTTTTAATTCCACAGAAAACAGTCACATTACGAACAGCAGCACGACTTCACTTCCCACCAGCGCAAAAACGAAAATCAAAACCAGCGAAAACAACAACAAAGCACACTTGTAAGGACGAAAAAACAAACAAAAAAGTTTTATTGGACATTGTGAACATTGGTGCTATCAGCGTGTTAGGAGAGACTGTCAGCTTATCTCCTCAAATGGCATATAGGGCGTTTCCCAACGTGTGTTTTTGGTGACAAATCGTCGCACTGTGATTGCATAATTGGGACGCGTTCTGAGCATCGCAATGATCTTGTGATTGCGTTATCAAAAAGGCGTTTCTGTAAAAGATTGATTCAAAGAGCAGTTGTTAAAATTACCTTTCAGAATTGTTCTTGCAGCGAATCGCAACTGCATAAACGCACAGTTTCATGCATTTAGTACATGTGCAAAAATCACTGTATTCTATCAGACGTCTTCATTGCCTCTTCGACCCGTTTCAAAACCAGAAAAGTGAACTAAAAATGTAATACCAAACAAACTCCACATCATAATGAACCACCACCCCTATTTGACATTTTATGAGCTCTAACTTTAAAAAGGATGATTGCAATTGTTGCCAAAAAGAATACTTTGAAAACAGTTCTGACATTTTTGCCTTTTTAAGATCGGCTTTATCAGAATACCGACACCCCTTAGGCACAGTTTTTGAAAAGTTTTCAGATTTTGATGAAATTTGCACCAATCGAACCGCCTCGATGCGCTGAGTTCGAAAATCACATTTGTTTTTTAATTTGACCCTTTTTATGGTCAAAAACAAAAAAAACGTTTTTTTGAGCGACCTTCAGAAACATAGCTTTAACTTGCTTCTGCTTTGAGCTATTAACAAAATTCAAAAATCAATCGATTTTGCTTGTGCTCGCGCACATTTTTTATAATAGCATTGTTATACAAAAAATGCTGTTTTATGCTCTAAATTTAAAAAAAAACTAAAAGAGTTTGCGGTTTTTGCTATGTTTAGGCACTTTTAAAGCGAGAACGGAGTAGGGTTGCTAAGTAATTCTGAAAGCCCTTGAAAAATGCTATATGTATACAAAAAATAAAAAAAATCGATTGCCCATTAAGAAGTAACGAAGCATTACAATATCGGTCGCCCGCATGCGTACAGGGTATTTCCTGGTATGTCAACAAATTGTAGAGCAACAGAGACAAAAATCAAAATACGGGTATTAGGGCAACTTTTTGCGCTGAATCCAAAAAAATAAGTACCGTTGCAAAATTTTGTTACAGTAACCCAATATTTGCGATTTTTGACTTTTTTGGCCTTTTTTGGATTGTTTCTGGTCCGTGTGGTGTTATACTTGAACTAATCAGGCCAAATTTGGTATCAATCGGCTCCCCTTGATAATACAAACAATTTCCATCTAGATAGCGCAACTGTATTGTAATTACCGTAACCCGCAGAGCAAGGTTTTTACCATTTTTAACCATTTTTAGGTCTGAAAGTGACATTTTTGATTCTGTAGTGTTCTAGTTGTTCGAATTGAATCAAATTTGTATCAGTCAATTACTCTTGGTCAGGCAAACAGCTTTCATTCAGATACCGTAACCATAGCTTGACTTTCGTACCCGTTGAAGCACGGCATTCTACCAAGTTTTCACCATTTTCAGGCATGAAATTGGCTTTATGGTCTATGCAGTGTTATACTTGAACGAATCTAGTCAAACTTAGCATCAATCGACTCCCCTTGACAAGTCGAACAATTTTTATTCAAACACCGTACTTATTGCTTGACTACCGAATTTCTTAAAGCACGGTATTTTACTAATTTTGTAACTTTTTCAAGCCTGACATTGGCTGTTTTGATCCATGTAGTGTACACTTGAACAAGTCCAATCAAATTCGCGATCTATACACTCCCCTTGATCAGGCAAACAATTTTCACTCAGATACCGTAATCCTTGCTTGACTATCGTTCCCAGTGTGTTCCCTCCCATCCCCCCCTCCCAAAATTTTAGGGGCCACCTCAGGTGCTGAAACCGTAACGAAAGGGGGATTTCGGGTAAAAAGAAATTTTACTTAGAAAAAAGTCCAAAACCTGAGTTCAAAAATCTTACTTAGAACTTTGCCCGAGGTTTCTATCTGCCCTATGTGGATGAGAAAGGAAATTCCTTTAATAATTAATTTGAAATTAAAAAAACGTCGCAAAAAAATCTGAAACCGTGTTACAAACAACAAATCAAGGTTTCTGACTTTGAATATGCTGTTTATTTTTTTATACGAATTACTCCGTACCCTAAAAACGGTTTCTATATGAATTAAAACAAGAAAAATTAAAAAAAAATCTATTTTTATTTTTTATCCCCATAGAGACCATTTTTAGGTATGGAGTAATCCGTATAATAAATAAACATCATATTCGAAGTCAGCAATCTTGATTTGTGTTTGTAACAAGGTTTCAGAATTTTTTGTGACGTGTTTACTCAGCGTGCCCGAAAACCCCTTTCGTTACGTTTCAGCACCTGAGGTGGCCCCTAACAATTTGGGGGTGGGAAGAAACACACTGGGAACGGTAGTCAAACAAGGATTACGGTATCTGGGTGAAAGTTGTTGCCTAATCAAGGGGAGTCGATTGATGCTAAATTTGACTAGATTCGTTCAAGTATAACACTGCATGGACCATAAAGCCAATTTCATGTTTGATGGTGAAAACTTGGTAGAATGCCGTGCTTCAAGGGGTACGAAAGTCAAACTATAATTACGGTATCTAAATGAAAGCTGTTTGCCTGACCTGACTGATACAAATTTGATTCAATTCGAACAACTAGAACACTACAGGAATAAAAAATGTCACTTTCAGGCCTAAAAATGGATAAAAATGATAAAAACCTTGCTCTGCGGGTTACGGTAATTACAATACAGTTGCGCTATCTAGATGGAAATTGTTTGTATTATCAAGGGGAGCCGATTGATACCAAATTTGGCCTGATTAGTTCAAGTATAACACCACACGGACCAGAAACAATCCAAAAAAGGCCAAAAAAGTCAAAAATCGCAAATATTGGGTTACTGTAACAAAATTTTGCAACGGTACTTATTTTTTTGGATTCAGCGCAAAAAGTTGCCCTAATACCCGTATTTTGATTTTTGTCTCTGTTGCTCTACAATTTGTTGACATACCAGGAAATACCCTGTACGCATGCGGGCGACCGATATTGTAATGCTTCGTTACTTCTTAATGGGCAATCGATTTTTTTTATTTTTTGTATACATATAGCATTTTTCAAGGGCTTTCAGAATTACTTAGCAACCCTACTCCGTTCTCGCTTTAAAAGTGCCTAAACATAGCAAAAACCGCAAACTCTTTTAGTTTTTCTTAAATTTAGAGCATAAAAAAACATTTTTTGTATAACAATGTTATTATAAAAAATGTGCGCGAGCACAAGCAAAATCGATTGGTTTTTGAATTTTGAATAGCTCAAAGCAGAAGCAAGTTAGGGCTATGTTTCTGAAGGTCGCTCAAAAAAAACGGTATTTCCTTGTTTTGAACTATAAAAAGAGTCAAATTAAAAAACAAATATGATTTTCGAACTCAGCGCATCGAGGCGGTTCGATTGGTGCTAATTTGATCAAAATCTGAAAACTTTTCAAAAACTGTGCCTAGAGGTGTGGAGGTCGGGTCGGTCGACTCAAAAAGCGAGTCTTAAACAGTTTTTTTACACATCAGTTTATGTTTTGTAAGCCGCGGTGTTATCGCCGCTAAAATAAAAAAACCAGAATGATGCTACCATAACAACAACAACCGAGTTCAGTGAAACACCCTGCTGTTCTGGACGGTAACGAACGAGAGAAATGATAAGCAATAAAGCCAAACGTGTTTCGCGCACTCCAAGTTGTAACATTTTATTGCGTTAATGGAACTTGAACCTTATGCCAGAACCACGGCAAGGATGGACAGTTCTTGAAATCACAGAAACCGCAATCTTTGTTCACGGTTCTTTAAAAACACTAACAAACGGACAGTGTCTTTCTGTAAAAGATTGTTTTAAGCAAACATAACAATGTATACGTTTTTGCTTTGCTTGCGTTTTTCAAGTGTTGTGATTTTGCGTTTTTCCAGTTGTAAACTTTTCAACGCGCCGCTTTTCAGGAATTCCACCATGAAGTCAACGTCAGTTACGCTTCTGTTTGCGGTGGCGCTCGTTTATCCGTGTCACTCCCAGTTTACGAATTGTACGTCGCTAAATAAAATGTTGACAGTTGACCAAACCACATTGAGAATAGCTATAGCTTAGCTGCTCAACAAACTGTTGTCCCTGCTTCACGCCAGTCATCGTGCGACATGCAAAATCATGAATACTGCTCGTTTTGTTGAGCAATTTGTTGAGTGGCTATTCTCAGAGTCGACCTTTTGATTGACGGATTCCTTGTGTAGATCAGATATTTTTCTTGGTGTAAATCCACACCAATCCACAACTACAATTTAAAAAATTTAGTAAAAATCTTCTTTTATTTTCTTCGGTCAATTAAAGACATTTTTATTGACGCTTTTGTTAAAAGTTTTTTTGTTTTGTTTTTCTTGATAAAACATAAAAACATTCAGGCTGGCCGGATTTGGTGTTCATTGTTGAAACATCTGAGCGAATGGGTGCATTCACTGTATCGGTGAGTGCTGAAGCTGAGAGCTGAACTTTGCTTGAAATTGGGGAGCGATTTTTTGAAGTTGATAAAACTAACAACTGGTCGTTCCAAGTTCCAACGTAAAATTGAGAACTGATCGCATCATTTAGCATCGATAAGTTGCGCTTGTCTGGCTTTCAGCATCAAAGGTTGAACCAATTACGAGTTTTGGTGCTAAAGTCTAACATACGCACGGGCAACTATTGCTAAAAAATCATCACATGCGCGGTTGTCGACGCGGCAATTGTTTTTTGGCATTGTACGACTTTTTTAAAATCAGCGAAAATTCCCCCCTTTTTCAAGATTTCTGATTTATTCGGCAACATACATACATACATACAACATCACCGCCTTATGCGCACGACTTTGCGGTATAATTTCGAAAACAAGCTAATTTAAAAGATAAAAAACAAATTTTATTTACTAAGCCTGATACTCAAGCTGATGGTTCGAGGAGAGGGTCACATCACTGATGAGGCCCCCTCTTTGCATATGATGTTGGCCTGCGGCCGAAACTGCATGCAGAGAACAATCATGCACAATTGCTGGATTATTATGCGCGCACACACCGCTCGTGGCCTGGTGGGTAGTGCGTTAGACTGCAGTCTGTGCGCTCGGGGGATCGAGCCCCGCCGAGGGGTGTACAGGCACTTAATGACAGACGAAAACTCGATGGGCGTCCTACTCAATGGCGTTCTGTACGCTTCTCTGGGTTAGCCCTGGCCAAAAACATCGCCTAAAAATCGAAACAACAACAACAACAACCACCCAGACGCTGAACACCGTGCAAACGATCCTGAACTCGTTGGACATCGCCGCTAATCGAACGCACACTGCGCTGGTGCACTTCTCGACGAACGACTTCCGCACTGGCATCACGTACAATTTGAACAGCGCAAACACACTGGCACTCGCGCAGGCCGGCTTCAACACGTTGATTCGTAAAGTTACTGACGGTAGTCTGATTGGCATCAGCGACGTTGAGCAGTGAGTCACCGGAAACTTGCTTGCGAACTTGGTTGAATTTGGTATTTTTCGGGCGTGTCACATCGAGAAGGCATCGAATCGTTCAACTGAGTCCGGCTGACAATCGCACAGCGTTTCAGCGCAGATGGCGTCATTTCGGTCCGACACGTTCAAAAAATAGGCTATACTAAAGTGTTTTTCAAAGGCATTGCACTCTGTTATGTATTTGCAACAAATCACAAACAAACGCACAGACGCACACATACAAAGTTGCAGTAATATCGTTGGTGTGCGAAAAAAAACTTTTGGGTCTACATCGTGTCGGGACCGCTGTCTTTTTTCAGTGGCATGCAATACGCGCGTGATCAGGTTCTCATCAGTGGACTGGACCGTGAAGCGAATCCGAACGCTATCATTTTGATCGCTGAGGGATAGTAAGTCGACATGAGCATCGGCATCTCATTCAATTCACTTTCAGCTTCATCGAACGTCTCTACATCACTTGTGAAAGGAATATGTGTATCGTACAGTAGCAGGCCGGCAAACGGTCAAATAGAACGACTTGCACAGGTGTTTCTCAGAATGCCAGTTGAGACAAGATTTTTTAGAAAGCGAAGCAAAGAAATTTTAATACAGCTGGGACCAAGCAACGAACTGTTGCAACGATCCAAGCACAGTTGCTGCCGATTTGCGCAACAAGGCGCCGGGAACTTTCTATGCCATCAACACTGCAATGGGAACACCCACGTTACCGTGTTCGTCGATATTGATTTTTTGTTTGTTTAATTTTTGATCGACTGACATTGACTCTCTGATTATTTGATTGACTGATTAATTGATTGATTGATTGATTGGTTAATTGATCGATTAAATGGGCAAATAACTGATTGGAGGATTGCTTAATTCAGGTATTGCCGGCGGAGCTCCATGCAGTCAAAACTTGCTCAACTGGGTTGGCGGTGACGCGACTCACGTTTTTTCAGTGGCCAACGTCGCTCAAATCCCGCAAAAAATCGCGACAGACATTGCGCAGCACTGCACGCAACGTAATTTTTGACGGTTTTGCTTCTGAATTCTTTAAAAACAACAACATTTTATTGTTTTTTTGGTGGCTAAGATGTAATTCTAACCAAAATTGAGATTCTCATTTTGCTCAGCGCAAAACTGCCAATGCATGGAACTGATCATCATTCTCGACACGTCACAGAGCGACGGCGGCGGTGCCACTTTGGACTACGTTCGTTTTGCAGCTTTTTATGCCATTAATAAAAGTGTGAACCGGCAGGCACTGTATGTATTTACATACAAATAGAGTTTTCCAAAAGCAGCACATTTGGGATTGGGCACTGAAGGAAATCCGGCGTTTCCATCAACTGAAAGGCCAAAAGCTGGCGCATTCGAGCTACATTGATAACCGCCCTTTTAAACAGTTCATGAACGCCGGATCGGTTTGATTTTTGGTCAAAAATGAATTGATCGGATTCATCAAAACATCCGATGAAAGCGTCGTACACTTTTTCCCTGGTGCAATGCGCCATTCATGGAGCTTGAAGCGCCAGCGCAGCGCATTACGTCACGCGGCGCCACAATATATCCACGATTCATAAAACAAAAAACAAACAAACAAACAGCGCAGCTTCAGATGCATTTTTTTTTCAAAGCGGACTAAGTGTACGAATGGATGAATGAGCATTTTAAACAAAACAAAACAACACGTTTCATGCGTTTTCAGCAGAAGCAGACCGTGCTTGCATTGGTCGCGTCGCTGCCGATCAGTCAGACGGGCGTGCGCGTTGGTCTGATGACGTTCGCTAGGGAAGTCGTGACGTCGTTCGACCTGACAAAGTTCAACGACTTGGCCACATTGTCCTTTGCGGTCAACAACTTGGAGTACAAGCCAGACTCCACGAACATTGCCGCGTATGTGTAGCCTCCCTCGCCTTTCGCCCGCAGGAGTTTTGTTTTCGTTTTTTCTGATCAGTTACCGTGTTATCGCAATTTTTTTGATTTGTTGCGACTCAATGCGTACATTGCATGGAACGCCATCGCAGAAGATAGAAATCAGCTTCTGACGCTTGATTCGGCGTTGTTTTTCGAAACTGCCCAAGGGACAACCGGCATTATTCAGTCATGTCCTCGATATACCAGAGGGTGTTTTCAGCAGCTTAAAAAACGTCGGTGCACGAAGTCGCAGAACTATAGCAGGAAAGATATATGGAACATCAACGATTAATTGAAATGGGGCTCTGAAATTTAAAAAAAAAATTACGCAGGCCATTAAAACTGGCGATCAACTGGCTGACAACGCAACGACGCGACGGCGTCCCTGTGGTGGTCTATTTGTTCACGGACGGCCAGTTAGTACAAAGAAAAACAATACCTTGCATTCACATATAGGCCTCTGAACGCGCAGTCGGACAGAGCAAATGCAGAGCGACCGATATGAAAGAGTTTGCACTGAGAACGCCAATTACTCAACATTAACCCTCTTACCCAATTACCAGTCTCGCTCCATGACATACGCAACTACTGTAGCTGAGTGGTTGGTGATTATTGTGATGCATGCATTCTGTGCAAACCAAACTCAGCGTCGCGCCACAACAATGCAATTCATGTACAGACATGCATCACAGGATCACCGACCAATCAGCCAGTTGCACAATGTAATTGAGTTAGACTGTACATAAATTGTACCGTACTATGGTCTGAATTTGTTGAATGGATGTTTTTTTTCAAAACACAACAGACAGGTGTTACCAGCTAACCCAGTGGTGCCCGCGCAAACCATTCGCACGCAATTCCAAGCGCAAATCATCTGCGTCGGCTATCCGGACATCTCGACCGTCAATATTGCACTATTGACGCAAATCAGCGGCAAAAGTATGTACAGTCGGTCCAATTCAATTCGCTCACACCAGCTGTTGCATTATCTGAAATTAAAGACTGCTCTGAGAGGATATGTGTATTTGATCGAGCTTGAGGGCTACATGGCACATGTATGTATACCAATAAAGCCCTTTTTGGTTAAAAAAATTCACTGGTTCAGACACGACTTACTGAAAACATCGTGTCCCTGGACCCACCCGCTCGGGCTATTAAGGCGGAAACACCATTTAGTTTTTCGTCCGTACGGACAAACGTCGTTCTAAATCCCGTGCGCAAACTAATCGTGTCCGTAATGCATTCAGATAGCACACACGACACGATTTCTAAATCGCGTGGCCATTTTTTACGTGTCGTGTCCGTGCGTACGCAGAAAAAACTAATTGCTAAACGCGCGCCTTTAGGGTGTTGAAGCATCATGTTTTTCAAAACATGCAAAGTTAGACTTGAGTGCTTGCAAGTCGCTCAATTTCTGCGCAGCCGAAAACGTCATAGTGGCGACCAGCGCTTCCGCACTGCCAACGTTGGCGCCACAAATCGCAGCGAAAACGACCAACTGCCAAACGAGCCCATGCACGACCAGCACGTGCCTCGGCGACATCGTCTTTCTCGTCGAGACGTCGGAGCGCAACGGACCACTGATATCGACGGTTGGTCACTTCACTATGACCTATTTTTTCAAACGTGTCCCACTGAAATGACGTCATGTGCCGCCAAACATGCGCTTGCCGTTCACAGCAAACCAGACTTTCCGTTTAGCCGATTTCTTCCCGTAAACAAATGGTGAATGTCGAATCAGTCACATCAAACTGACATTTTACTGCCTGTACTTTGACAAACGGGCGTTTTTAAAGCAAATGACGTCATTTTAGTCCGGACACGTTTGACTAAATCCACAATACAAGTTGAACGAAACGCAATAAAAGTAATACTTCACGTAACACTGCAGGCAGATAAACGTTCACGTAACATTATAGTGGACGCAGCACTTTACGTAACTATCAGATATTTCACTTGTCATTTGACGTGATATTTTACGTCACGTTTACGCGTAACACTTGAAATAACATTTCATTTGCACGTAACATTTTTCGCATGATAGTTTCAACACGAACGTATCGAGTAGTTGCGCGACGTGAAATTTTTTTCTGCCTATAACGCTTCACCTAACGCAAATCTGAAAATTTTGAAAAATAATAACCTCATTAGTCCTTGCAAATTTTAAAGGCGAACGCTATAACATATCCAAGTAGCTGCTTGTGTTGGTGATGCATATGCATTCTGTGCAGAAATTGCTGGTGGAGGCGGAGTTTGGTTTGCACAGAAAGCAAGATCACACGCGATCACCAACCAAATCAGCTAAGTTTGATTTGGATATGTTAGCAGAGTTCTAGAGACAAAACTTTTCGTTACTAGAGTCAACACAATTTGTTTCCTTCCAGGAATTTTCAATGATGGTGAATTTGGTGGGACAAATCGGCGACGCCAGCGACGCAAAGAATCACATTGCGTTCGTCACTTATTCGTCACGTGACAATCGTACCAAGGTTCAGTTCAACCTGGCGACCACGAACACGCCGGCGGAGATACAGAATTACGTCAATCAGCTCAACTATCAGCCGCTTATTGGCGTCAGCAGTATCTACGAGTGAGTCTGCTGAAAATTGATTTTGTTCTCAATGACGCTAAGATAAAAAAAACAACAAAATTTCCGGTCCAGTCAGTGTTGTTTTCTTTCGTTTAAGGTCCTCTGGTATTTTTTCATGAATTTTTCGTTTTTTCTGCGTTTTTCAGTGGCTTATCACACATTAACAGCGAAGTGTTCGTCACTGGTCAGGACCGAACGGACGCGAAAAACTACGTCGTGTTGATCGGCTCTGGATTGTGAGTGTGTTTTTTTGATTATTCGAATTTCTCCATGTTGCTGTTCGAATCTTCGAATTGAACGTGTCGCAATATGCAATTAATTGTACGCAATTAATAAAGGGAAAAAGGTCATCGACGAAACTACTTTCTTTAATAAACAAAAAACGGAAAACTCATCTTTCTTGACAGCTATGATAATGCGATCAACTGCTGTCCGGATCCAACGACAATCGCAACAACGGTACGTGCAAAAACAGACGGCGGCGACGGCTTCTACGCATTGCAGGTTCGGCTACTTTTGCATTGGATGTGCGCGTGCGCAATAAAAAAATCTTACGATCTTTTTGGATTCCTAATTTTAATTCTTAACCCTTTTTCGAATCCTGGTTCTATTTGCCTTATTTCGAATCCTGATTCTGTTCCCAATCCTATTTAGAATCCTTATCTTGTTCCTAATCCTAATCTAGGGAAAAGGATTTGGGAACATGACTGAAAATAAGGATAGGATTGAGAATTTCATTGGGAACAGCAATAGAATTGGGAATAGGATAACGATTCGAAATGAGATAGGGTATAGGATATTAGGTTCGATCGAAAAAGGATTTGGAATTAGGAATCTAAATGGTGTTAGGAATAGCATAGGTAGGGTTTGTAGGAATAGCTTGTAGGTTCTTTTTTGCGTGTGGTCGGGTTTATGGAGTTCAGGAAATCAGGACGCACACAGAAGATTTGTAGGTGACGACAGTTTAACAAGAGTGTCAATATCACTGTCATGCTTGACGCGGCACTGCCGAAATGGACCCGAGTCTCTGAGTTGCTCGACAGAGTCACGTACTTTGGCAATTTTGAATAGCCTCTCCGACAATTGCATAGAAAAGCATTGACATTTCGCCGTTCAATCACGCAGATCGGCCAGGACCCGCGTCCGGACACCCTGACCATGATCACTGGCAACGCGGCGCACGTGAAACTACCGACGAATTATGCGGATATTGCAACCGACATCAAGACAAAAATCAATCAAGGATGTACTTCCGGTTAGGCGGGTAAACACGTAACGCGCAAACACACTGGTAAACACGTAACGCACAAACACACTGGTAAACACGTAACGCACAAACACACTGGTAAACACGTGACGCACAAACACACTGGGTAAACACGTGACACACAAACACACTGGTAAACGCATAACGCACAAACACACTGGTAAACGCGTAAAGCACAAACACACTGGTAAACACGTAACGCACAAACACACTGGTACACACGTAACGCACAAACACACTGGTAAACACGTGACGCACAAACACACTGGTAAACACGAAACGCACAAACACACTGGTAAACACGTGACGCACAAACACACTGGGTAAACACGTGACACACAAACACACAGGTAAACGCATAACGCACAAACACACTGGTAAACGCGTAAAGCACAAACACACTGGTAAACACGTAACGCACAAACACACTGGTAAACACGTGACGCACAAACACACTGGTAAACACGTAACGCACAAACACACTGGTAAACACGTGACGCACAAACACACTGGGTAAACACGTGACACACAAACACACTGGTAAACGCATAACGCACAAACACACTGGTAAACGCGTAAAGCACAAACACACTGGTAAACACGTAACGCACAAACACACTGGTACACACGTAACGCACAAGCACACTGGTAAACACGTAACGCGCAAACACACCGGTAAACACGTAACGTACAAACACACTAGTAAACATGTAACGCACAAACACACTGGTAAACGCGTAACGCACAAACACACTGGTAAAGACGTGACGCACAAGCACACTGGTAAACACGTAACGCACAAGCACACTAATAAATACGTAACGCACAAACACACTGGTAAACACGTAACGCACAAACACACTGGTAAACACGTAACGCACAAACACACTGGTAAACACGTGACGCACAAACACACTGGGTAAACACGTGACACACAAACACACTGGTAAACGCATAAAGCACAAACACACTGGTAAACACGTAACGCACAAACACACTGGTACACACGTAACGCACAAGCACACTGGTAAACACGTAACGCGCAAACACACTGGTAAACACGTAACGCACAAACACACTAGTAAACATGTAACGCACAAACACACTGGTAAACGCGTAACGCACAAACACACTGGTAAAGACGTGACGCACAAGCACACTGGTAAACACGTAACGCACAAGCACACTAATAAATACGTAACGCACAAACACACTGGTAAACACGTAACGCACAAACACACTGGTAAACACGTGACGCACAAACACACTGGTAAAGACGTGACGCACAAGCACACTGGTAAACACGTAACGCACAAGCACACTAATAAATACGTAACGCACAAACACACTGGTAAACACGTAACGCACAAACACACTGGTAAACACGTGACGCACAAACACACTGGGTAAACACGTGACACACAAACACACTGGTAAACGCATAACGCACAAACACACTGGTAAACGCGTAAAGCACAAACACACTGGTAAACACGTAACGCACAAACACACTGGTACACACGTAACGCACAAGCACACTGGTAAACACGTAACGCGCAAACACACTGGTAAACACGTAACGCACAAACACACTGGTAAACACGTAACGCACAAACACACTAGTAAACATGTAACGCACAAACATACTGGTAAACACGCACAAGCACACTGGTAAACACGTAACGCACAAGCACACTGGTGAACACGTAACGCACAAACATACTGGTAAACACGCACAAGCACACTGGTAAACCCGTAACGCACAAGCACACTAATAAATACGTAACGCACAAACACACTGGTAAACACGTAACGCACAAACACACTGGTAAACACGTGACGCACAAACACACTGGTAAAGACGTGACGCACAAGCACACTGGTAAACACGTAACGCGCAAACACACTGGTAAACACGTAACGCACAAACACACTAGTAAACATGTAACGCACAAACACACTGGTAAACGCGTAACGCACAAACACACTGGTAAAGACGTGACGCACAAGCACACTGGTAAACACGTAACGCACAAGCACACTAATAAATACGTAACTCACAAACACACTGGTAAACACGTAACGCACAAACACACTGGTAAACATGTAACGCACAAACACACTGGTAAAGACGTGACGCACAAGCACACTGGTAAACACGTAACGCACAAGCACACTAATAAATACGTAACGCACAAACACACTGGTAAACACGTAACGCACAAACACACTGGTAAACACGTTACGCACAAACACACTGGGTAAACACGTGACACACAAACACACTGGTAAACGCATAACGCACAAACACACTGGTAAACGCGTAAAGCACAAACACACTGGTAAACACGTAACGCACAAACACACTGGTACACACGTAACGCACAAGCACACTGGTAAACACGTAACGCACAAACATACTGGTAAACACGCACAAGCACACTGGTAAACACGTAACGCACAAGCACACTGGTGAACACGTAACGCACAAACATACTGGTAAACACGCACAAGCACACTGGTAAACACGTAACGCACAAACACACTGGTAAACACGTGACGCACAAGCACACTGGTAAACCCGTAACGCACAAGCACACTTGTAAACACGTAACGCACAAACACACTGGTAAACAAACACGCAACGTGGGGTTTGATGACGAAGAGGGTAACAAGCATTGAGGTTGGGCATGACTTTTTGTTTTATTTTACTCCGATCATCTGGTTAAAAGAATGTCCCACGACGAAATGTGTGTCTTGATTGCAGCGCAGTGCCAGTGCGCCGAAATATTCTTCCTGCTCGACACATCGCAAAGTGTCAACAATGCAAGCAGTTTCACAAAGGTAGACAAGAACCGTTTTGGAAAATGGATGAGAAGTCATCCTCTTCTGACAAGAGAGTCACCCTCGTGGCCTGGTGGTAGTGCGTTAGACTGCAGTCTGTGCGCTCGGGGGATCGAGCCCCGCCGAGGGGTGTATAGGCACTTAATGACAGAGAAAACTCGATGGGCGCCCTACTCAATGGCGTTCTCTACACTTCTCTGGGTTAGCCCTGGCTAAAAACATCGCCTAAAAATCACAACAACAACAACAACAACAACAACAACAACAACAACAAGAAGAAGAGACATCTTTTCTGTTCAACGCCTGCTTTTCACCGCGAAAGTTCTAGTCTGAAGGCCATGCACATTGTTTATAACAGCACAGTGATATGTGCACAATCGCAAACAAACACACTGGCGCACACAGTCAGTCTCGCGCTGCTACGCCTAGCTAGTGCACTGTCTTCAGAAGACGACCGCTACAATCAAGGTGTTTTTTCGTTGTTTTACCATTTTTGATGACGCACAGATCAAAGAAGAGGCGATGGCGCTGGCGCAATTGATGAGCGTCAGCCAGCAAGCGGTCCGCCTGAGCTACATCGTCTACAGCAGCGCCGTGCACGTGTCGTCCTCTCTGCTGTCGTTCGCCACCTACGCCGACTTCGCCGCCTCCTTGACCACCGTGACGTACTTTCCGGAAAAGACGAACCCATATGCGTTTAGTGTTGTTCAATTTTTTTACCTCATTCGGCATTACTTACGTACATCGTTGGAAAAGTGAGCAGTTTCAGTTTCAGCGATTCATTCATGAAAGCACAACACGGCACGCAGCATACTAGCGTCTACCAGAAATTGTTTTTTTTTGGTTTGCACAGCACAATACAGATTTGAAATAGGATTGGAAATAATATTGGGGTTGGAAATAGGATTGGGAATGCACCGTAAAGTCTTGCATATAAGGTTCCTCCCAGTTATAAGACCCCCACCCAAAAGTGTGCGGAGTGTCACACGGCGGGAACCCAAAAAATTCAAAATTTTGACTTTGTCGAAATCCTACCCCGTTTATAAGGTCCGGAATCCCCAATGTTCGTTTTCTAAGACCTCCTCCCATCCCACTTATTAGGTTGTCATAGGAAATTCCACTTTTTTCAGAAATTTTTGATTTTCAAAATTATATAAGGAGACCTTATATGCAAGACTTTACGGTAATTAGGAAGAGTAATCCAAAACGCGCTGCAATCACATAGCGTTGGGATTTTCTTTTTACGTTCTATTTCGAGCACTACTACACAATGTGCAGTAGCTAGTATAGGTACTATTTCCACTTTATACAGATCAAAGAGAATTCGCTATTTTTTCCAATCCAAATTTGGTTTGCAGCGCTTTTTACGAACTGAGAGAGTGGATCGACCAAGGGGATACGCGAACGGGTGTGCCGCGTATCGCGATTTTCATCACGACTGGCCCGTTAGTGGGCGGGGACAGCTTTTTTCATCAATTTTGAATCACCGCGTCACGCATCATGAAACTGATGTCCTGTCCATGCGCGCACTGAGTTGCAGAACGAAAAAACAGCTATCTATAATTTATCGAATATTATCATGTCTTTTTGATTCTGCGACTCAATATGTGTGCAGAACTAGAAAGGAAACTAGTTTCAATCGCAATGTGATAATTCTCGGGGCTCGGATAATTCTGCCAACTTTGAATTCCCGCGTCATGCACGAAGCTGATGTCCTGTCTGTGCGCGCACTGAGTCGCAGAACAAAAAAGGTGATTAATTTATCGAATATGTTGTTTAGTCACACGGGTGACACGACTGACCCTCGCACACTGGCCAATCAGTTGCGTGCGTCGCCGTACAGTGTGCAGATTTTGACGATTGCTGCGCCCGGTAATCCAGCATGGACCAATGTAACACTGGCCGAGCCGATCGCAATGAGCGGTTCGTCTTGTACAGTATTCGTTTTTTTTTCACTGAAAAAAATCCAGTCACCATACAGTGTTGGTCAACAGTTGTGAAGGTCAGCACCTTTGGAGCACGCATCGTTTTTTGCAACAAAAAACACTGTTTTTTGGTTTTTACAATTTTTTTGTCAGTATTACATGCACAGTCTTCGACATGTCCAGCAATATATAGGTTTGGTGAACAAACTGTCGTGTTGGGTTTGTTGTTGGATGACGCAAATTTGTTACTGTTGTTCTGCAAATATACAGGGTGGGCCAGAAGTTGTGGGCCACCCTTTGTCCATTACTCATCAGCCGCTTTGCCAATGCTGCTAACAGTTTATTCCGAGCACCAGACTAGAACTGTAGACACTGTGGGAAAGCAACGTTTGCGCGTGACGACTGACCAATCAGCATTGGGCTAAAAAAGTGTACAAACGCGTCGCCAGTGATTGCAAATGGCTGCAAAATGCTTTGCAATAGTTTCTACGGTGAATTTGGCGCTCTGAAATGGACAGAAAATTTAGAACTGCGGTAAAAATTCTGCAAAAAAATAGTACTAAAGGAACAACATTCGGTAATGGTAAAGGCAATGGAAATTTGCCTTTACCAGGCAGCGTGCCTTCCGTGATGATAAAATTTTGCAAATTATCAATGTTTTTCAGACAAACTTTACCAGCCGACTTCGATTGACACCCTGTCTAGTGTGAACAGTCAACTGATGACCGACATCAAGTGTTCCCACTCGCCGTGCCCAGCCACACGACCGCCGAAAAAACGCGCCACTGAAGAAAAAAATTGAAAAGTTGAAATGAATACGTAATGAACAATTGGCGAACTTAAGGATCGTTTTCATTGTCCGGTCACATTTTTACGAAAGTTGTTGTTTCCGATTTCTTATTTCTTTTTGAATGGTGGTTTTTAAAACGGTACAAAATACAGTACACATTTTCAGCAGTCTGCAGGTAGCGCTCACGTGCTTTATTTCTGTCTCCATGAACATGTACAATGTATGTACTAGCTAGCAGTCAAACTTTTTAATAGACGTATCAGAACCGAGCGCAAAAACTGTTTCTGTTGATTTTTTTGTTTGAGTAAGTGTGCATCAGACTACTGCCATGTTTCTTGAGCGATTTTAATGTTTGTTTTTCATTCACTAATTGAGACAAAAATTCAACAAAGAAATGTTAAGCCGTATGGACTATCGCATAAAAGTGCGCTTTCTTCGGTGGGGCTAAATACAGCTAGTTGTAGAATAAAGCTGTCACTTTGTTTCGTTTTTTTGGAAAACACAGAACACGCGAAAGAAGAATATGGTGTTAGAGTTGCAAGAAAACATAAACACAAATGAGATGCTTGATTTTATCCAACTACCGTACCTCCAATAAACCCCCATGGGGGATTAATACGTCAGCGACTTTTAGGGGTGGGGGTTTATTGGTGGGGGGGGGGTTATTGGGGGGAGGGTTTATTTACAAATTCTAGGGGTGGGGGTTTGTTGAAAAATGGCAAAAAATACCTTGCATGGCAGGCAAGAAAGTCGCAGAAACTTCTACTCTACATAAAAATTTCCTTTTATAACAGCCTTTTGTAATGACATTACCATTAACTCATCCCTTTGGGGCCTTTGGTAGCACAATTTCACCAATGTCACTGCATTCAGCCACTGAATTCGCTGGGTATGCGTTTCAAACAGGTTTCCAATTAACCCCCATGGGGGATTATTTGTGGGGGTTTATTGGGGGGGATTAATGGGGGGGGGGGGTTTAATGGGGGTAATACGGTATTAGTTTTTCGTCACATCAGTCGTGTCCTAAATGCTGTGCGCAGTTTTTTTTCAGTTTTGTAGTGTGGCGCAACCGACACGACACATTTGCGCCACGCATTCAGAACGACGTGCGTACGCACGGAAAACTAACTGCTAAATCCGCCTTTTCAGACTGTCAGGTGCGCACACGAGATCTAATCGAACCACGTAACTCTTTCTTCTTGCACCGTGTCAAATAATTAGTAGCTGATGATAGTGTTGCTCCGAGACACGAGACGAGACGAGACTCGAGACACGGTTCGGTGAGACGGGACGAGACGAGACTTGGGACTTTTACATTTTTGGCAGATGGTGCTCTTGATTTGTTGAAATTAAATTTTTTTTTTATTTGTTTGGCTTAAATTAGCATTAATTTGTGTGAAATTTGAGCAAAATGTGGTTTGTTTTGCTTTTTTATCATTAGTTTTAGCAGAATAAATTTATTTTATTCGCACACAAGCAATTTTCAAAATAGCACCGCAAAACGACGCGACGCCGAGGCACACACCACGCCGAAAGAACAACAAAAAACAACGCACGACATTTTTTTAAGAGTGCCTGTCCCGGAAAATCGAACTTGCCGTGGCAACGTTTTTTAAAATGTGGGGAAATCGGGACTTTTGGGGTGCGTTGGGTAGGTTGGCAGGTAGTAACTTCGTGTATAAAATTTCAGGCCCCAACTCCACTCTGTCTGCGCGGTAGACTAAAAAAAACCTCTGAAAAATGCTAAAATCGCGGGTTTTTTGGAATTAAAAAATCGCCATTGCTTTTTGCTGAATCGTGCAAACCCAAAAATTGGCACAGTTGTTCACAAAAGCATGGAGAATATTGTGTTAAAAAATCTCATCAATCGGATTAGGTGCAAATTGGTTTTGGGCCACTTTTTTGCCAGAAAAGGGCCAAAAACATCAAAAATCGCGGTTTTTTGGGCACCATAGCCACTTCATGTGGAATACGAACTAGAAAATTTGCAAAAATACTTGCCAAGAAAAACTAAAAACTGTGTTAAAATTTTAGGCTAATCGGCCTGTTTGTTTATTGCTTATGGGCACCATCTTTGACCTCAAAAAAGGCCAAAATCATCAAAATCGGTAATGTTTTCTGCGCCACCGCTGTTTTAGAAATCGTGCAAGCTCAGAAATTGAACAGAGTATTTCTGCAGGTCTAGTTGACATTGTGTTAAAAAATCTAACTAATCGGATTAGGCGCAAATTGGTTTTGGGCCACTTTTTTGCCAGAAAAGGGCCAAAAACATCAAAAATCGCGGTTTTTTGGGCACCATTTCCACTTCGTGTAGAATACGAACTAGAAAATTTGCAAAAATAATTGCCAAGAGAAACTGAAAACTGTGTTAAAATTTTAGGCCAATCGGCCCGTTCGTTTATTGCTTCTGGGCACCATCTTTGACCTCAAAAAGGCCAAAATCATCAAAATCGGTAATTTTTTCTGCGCCACCGCTGTTTTAGGAATCGTGCAAGCTCAGAAATTGAACAGAGTATTTCTGCAGGTTTAGTTGACATTGTGTTAAAAATCTTGCCAATCGGATTAGGCGCCAATTGGTTTTGGGCTACATATTTGGCCTAAAACATGAGAATTGGCAGAAGATGGGTAATTCTTTCTGAACTCAAAACTTCTGGAAGCCACCTCGAGGTCTGAAATTTTGGCAAACGGGGGGTTTTCGAACCCGCTTGTTCCGAAAATCGCATTGAAAACATGACTCGAGATTACTACTGTGCCCTAAACGCACACACTATAGGGACGAAGAAGGACAATTTTTTCAAAAATTCTAAAATAAAGTTTTTCATACAAATCGAGGTCGGTGGTTACGAATTTGACGTTAGTTTTCGCGTACGTTTCACTCAGTCCCCTCAAAACCGCTTCTAGACGGTAGAGGATAAAAAATAGGCAAATTGGGATTGTGTACAAGATACTTTGAAAAATAAATGAAACTGCGGTTTCTTTCGAATAAAAATGATTGCCATTGCTTTTTGCTGAATCGTGCAAACCTAAAAATTGGCACAGAAGTTCACAAAAGCATGGCGAATATTGTGTTAAAAAATCTCACCAATCGGATTAGGCGCTAATTAGTTTTGGGCCACTTTTTGCCAGAAAAGTACCAAAAACATCAAAAATAGCGGTTTTTTGGGCACCATTGCCACTTCATGTGGAATACGAACTAGAAAATGTGCACAAATAATTGCCAAGAGAAACTGAATGCTGTGTTAAAATTTTAGGCCAATCGGCCAGTTCGTTAATTGGTTCTGGGCACCATCTGTGACCTCAAAAAAGGCCAAAATCATCAAAATCGGTAATGTTTAATGCGCCACCGCTATTTTAAGAATCGTGCAAACTCAGAAATTGAATAGAGTATTTCTGCAGGTCTAGTTGACATTGTGTTAAAAAATCTTGCCAATCGGATTAGGCGCCGGGCTTTTTTGGTCCGTGTGCCTGCCCGCAATGATTTTTTGCTGACGGGCAAACCCGTGTGCCGCCTGCAGAAATTTTTCGGCGACGGGTTTGCCCGGAGGCCCCGCCCGTCAAAACCACAAAAGCTCGCGAGTTTCGCAGGCCGATTTTCGATTGGCCCGCGAGCCAATTTTTGTTCAGCTCGCGGGCTGATTTTTGTTTAGCTCGTGGGTGCGGTGCTCGTGTGAAAAAAAATCATGGCGTCGTGTATGGAACAATGTGTGTGAGGGTGTTTTTACATCTCATTTCATCATTCGTGTTTGTTTATCGAAATGTCAACATCGTTCAGTGGAGTGATGCCTGATGTATGGAGCTTCGAGAACCCACAAATATGCATACTACACACATGTGCGCAACAAGAACAGGAATAAAAATGGGCGAATGTAAATAGGCGAAGACACCAACGGCAACAAACGAACAAGTGAACGTTATCAAAGATCTGTTCCACCAACAAACAAGAACAAAGAAGTGATGCGTCTGTTTCACAAAGGGCAAACTAAAAAATGGTGCAAATATTCGAGAGAAATTTCCAATCTATTTTCAACATTTTCAACAACAAAATGATTAGCATTGTTATTATGATTAAAAACGGAAGGTTTAAATAATTTAACCCACGTTTGTGCGACTCGCAGCAAACAAAATCTGGTAGATCATGTAAGATTGATTGGATCCTCTTGAAGTTACAAATCTTCGTGTTCATAGCATGAAGTATTATGTCATTTTTCGATATTTCGAATGCAACCAGCATTGAAGCTCAGAACGAAACAAAAAACTAGCGGAAATTTGGCGGATTTGCCAGTTGCACACGCGCTTTTGGCCAAATAATTGACTTGCAACTGTTGTTCTAATTTGAATGTATCAAAGGCGAGCTGGAACCGCATACTTTTCATAACTCAAAGTGAACATAAAAATGACATGTTACTTTAGGCCATGAACACGGCGAAATGTATTTATATTGTTGTATTAATAACAGAAATCGCCTGATCATTACTGCTGTTCAATGTAGCCGTCAGCCACTAGTTCATTCCGCGTGTTTGCAAACATTTCCTGTGTCTGCTCTTCCTGAAATTGTTCACAATGTTTTTGCATGCTCTTTATATTGTTCGGTGTATCTCAGCTTTTTAAAATAAATGAAACAAACTTCATCTGATTCTGGTATCTTTTCTGTTGCGGTTTCCACGTCGCTCTCGTCAGAATCTAGCTTAAATAAAGGGCCAGGCTCCTTTTGAGGCCTGCCGCGTTTCTTTTTCTCCGCTGGCTTCTGTTCGGTTGACTTCTTTTTTACCGTTTGTGACAGGGTGTTGAAGTAGTTTTTTATGCGCGTCCAATGAAGGCAATCGTCCGCATGAAACACTCTGTTGCCGTCATCATCTCGCAGCGTCCACATTTGTGCAGCGGCAGCCTCAGGCGTCATCTGAAGGAAAAGCTGCTGTAAAGTACATGTACGTATACAAACGAAATATGTTCAGTTCAGTGTGACAATTACAACAACAGATTGGTGTGTTTGTTGCTTTTATCACTTTTCACCTTTCTCGACTTATCAACTTGACCGCGTTGATAGATGTCGTTCATGTACTTTTTTTGCTGGTCGGTAAATCTTGGTCGAGCTGATGTTGTTTTCAGGGCCCATCCCTGCTGTAAGATTGGTCTTCCATCGTTGAAATCTTCGTTTAGCAGTTCTTCTGAAAACACTAAACAATGCACAAAGTTCTTCAAAAACAGCCTCAAAACTTTGCATGGGTTGAATTTTTATTTCGTGGATGATCCACATTTTCGGAGTGCAAACGATGAGCTGCTGGCCTGATATGCCAAAGAATCTGCGTGGCCTGCAACCTGCAACGGAACATTCAAATTTGTGACATACGAGATTTGGACGCAGAGTCCGTCTTTTCTGCACCAACGAGCAAGTCGTCGAGCAACGTCGTGTATTGTTATTGTTCGATTGTCACATCTCGCAATGTATCAGATTCGACAATACGTGTGCACCGACCAACTTCGCGATGACGAACCAGGTTGCCGTATTTTGTGAATATTTTCACGCACCCCTGAAATTTATCATTTACTATCGTTATTCACTTGAAATGCCATGTGTACCAGCACCGTAAACGGGCAGTAAAGGCTGCAAATGAGTTTTGCATAGTAAAGTTAACCGCACCTCATTCGCACACAGCCACACACCGGCCTCTTTGACTTCGTACTCCTCGTATCGGAAAGCATCGCCAACAACATCTTGGTCTTCCTCTGATTTATTTCCAATGATTTAATCCTTGTGACTTGCAAGAAACCGAGCAGCGTGGTCAGTCACACGATGCTCAACAGAATGGGTCAATGTTGAAGGTGCAAGAAACCGAGCAGCGTGGTCAGTCACACGATGCTCAACAGAATGGGTCAATGTTGAAGGTGTTTGACCCTCGAACCATGTTTCAAACGCTCGAAAGTTTTTGGAAGTCACCGCAAGTGCTGAAACTTTCGTAATGTGGGAAGGGATTTCGTACCCGCTGATACAAAAAAGTATAGCATCGACTGATTTGCCCACCGACATTTGTATTGTGATCTAAACGCATATGCTATGAGGATGCAGCAGGGGATGCAATTTTGAAAATTGTGGAAAATGTTTCATGAAAAAAACAAGGTAGCTGAGTACGAATCATACTTGTTTATAGTTATTTTTTACCTTTGGTAGCATGTCAACTTTTATGCTGGTGATTAGAGCTGTTCCGGGCCAGATTTTTGTTTCACGGGCCGGGCCACGGGCCGGACCAGGGTATAAAAAATACAGGTGCGGATTCGCGGGCCATGGCGGGCCAAGAGATTGCCGACGCGCCGGGCCACGGGCCGGCTCGTCTACCAAAAATCTGTCGCGGGCCGGCCGTCCTGCAAAAAAATGAGACGGGCCGGGCCAACGGCCAATGGCCCGTCGTGAACAGCCCTACTGATGGTACGTCGTACGGTACGTATCTAAAGTAATCTCGACGTGTTGCTTTCATTTTACGCAGAAAAATAGTTTCTGACGGTTGCTTTGATTCGACACAAAGACTCATTTCCATAAAAAACTTTACTTTAGAATTTTTGAAAAAATTGTCCTTCTTCGTCCCCATAGCGTGTGCGTTTAGGGCACAGCAGCAATCTCGAGTCATGTTTTCAATGCGATTTTCGGAACAAACGGGTACGAAAACTCCCCGTTTGCCAAAATTTCAGACCTCGAGGTGGCTTCCAGAAGTTTTGAGTTCGGAAAGAATTACCCATTTTCTGCCAAATCTCATGTTTTAGGCCAAATATGTGGCCCAAAACCAATTGGCGCCTAATCCGATTGGCAAGATTTTTCAACACAATGTCAACTAGACCTGCAGAAATACTCTGTTCAATTTCTGAGTTTGCACGATTCTTAAAGCAGCGGTGGCGCAGAAAACATTACCGATTTGATGATTTTGGCCTTTTTTGAGGTCAAAGATGGTGCCCAGAAGCAATAAACGAATAGGCCGATTGGCCTTAAATTCTAACACAGTTTTCAGTTTCTCTTGGCAATTATTTGTGCAAATTTTCTAGTTCGTATTCCACATGAAGTGGCAATGGTGCCCAAAAAACCGCGATTTTTGATGTTTTTGGCCCTTTTCTGGCAAAAAAGTGGCCCAAAACCAATTAGCGCCTAATCCGATTGGTGAGATTTTTTAACACAATATTCACCATGCTTTTGTGAACACCTGTGCCAATTTGTAGGTTTGCACAGTTCAGCAAAAAACGATGGCAATCATTTTTATTCGAAAGAAACCGCAGTTTCATTTATTTTTCAAAGTATCTTGTACACAGTCCCAATTTGCCCATTTTTTTTGTATCCTCTACCGTCTAGAAACGGGTTTGAGGAGACTAAGTAAAATGTACGCGAAAACTAACGTCAAATTCGTAACCACCGACCTCGATTTGTATGAAAAACTTTATTTTAGAATTTTTGAAAAAAATGTCCTTTTTCGTCCCCATAGCGTGTGCGTTTAGGGCACAGTAGTAATCTCGAGTCATGTTTTCAATGCGATTTTCGGAACAAGCGGGTACGAAAACTCCCTGTTTGCCAAAATTTCAGACCTCGAGGTGGCTTCCAGAAGTTTTGAGTCCGGAAAGAATTACCCATTTTCTGCCAAATCTCATGTTTTAGGCCAAATATGTGGCCCAAAACCAATTGGCGCCTAATCCGATTGGCAAGATTTTTTAACACAATGTCAACTAGACCTGCAGAAATACTCTGTTCAATTTCTGAGCTTGCACGATTCCTAAAACAGCGGTGGCGCAGAAAACATTATCGATTTTGATGATGGTCAAAGATGGTGCCCAGAAGCAATAAACGAACGGGCCGATTGGCCTAAAATTTTAACACAGTTTTCAGTTTTTCTTGGCAAGTATTTTTGCAAATTTTCTAGTTCGTGTTCCATATGAAGTGGCTATGGTGCCCAAAAAACCGCGATTTTTGATGTTTTTGGCCCTTTTCTGGCAAAAAAAATGGCCCAAAACCAATTTGCACCTAATCCGATTGGTGAGATTTTTTTAACACCATGTCAACTAGACCTGCAGAAATACTCTGTTCAATTTCTGAGCTTGCACGATTCCTAAAACAGCGGTGGCGCAGAAAACATTATCGATTTTGATGATTTTGGCCTTTTTTGAGGTCAAAGATGGTGCCCAGAAGCAATAAACGAACGAGCCGATTGGCCTAAAATTTTAACACAGTTTTCAGTTTTTCTTGGCAAGTATTTTTGCAAGTTTTCTAGTTCGTATTCCACATGAAGTGGCTATGGTGCCCAAAAAACCGCGATTTTTGATGTTTTTGGCCCTTTTCTGGCAAAAAAGTAGCCCAAAACCAATTTGCACCTAATCCGATTAATGAGATTTTTAACACAATGTCAACTGGACCTGCAGAAATACTCTGTTCAATTTCTGAGCTTGCACGATTCCTAAAACAGCGGTGGCGCAGAAAACATTACCGATTTTGATGATTTTGGCCTTTTTTGAGGTCAAAGATGGTGCCCAAAAGCAGTAAACGGACGGGCCGATTAGCCTAAAATTTTAACACAGTTTTCAGTTTTTCTTGGCAAGTATTTTTGCAAATTTTCTAGTTTGTATTCCACATGAAATGGCTATGGTGCCCAAAAAACCGCGATTTTTGATGTTTTTGGCCCTTTTCTGGCAAAAAAGTAGCCCAAAACCAATTTGCACCTAATCCGATTAATGAGATTTTTTAACACAATGTCAACTGGACCTGCAGAAATACTCTGTTCAATTTCTGAGCTTGCACGATTCCTAAAACAGCGGTGGCGCAGAAAACATTACCGATTTTGATGATTTTGGCCTTTTTTGAGGTCAAAGATGGTGCCCAAAAGCAATAAACGAACGGGCCGATTAGCCTAAAATTTTAACACAGTTTTCAGTTTTTCTTGGCAAGTATTTTTGCAAATTTTCTAGTTCGTATTCCACATGAAGTGGCTATGGTGCCCAAAAAACCGCGATTTTTGACGTTTTTGGCCCTTTTCTGGCAAAAAAGTGGCCCAAAACCAATTTGCACCTAATCCGATTGGTGAGATTTTTTAACACAATATTCTCCATGCTTTTGTGAACAACTGTGCCAATTTTTGGGTTTGCACGATTCAGCAAAAAGCAATGGCGATTTTTTAATTCCAAAATTTTAGCATTTTTCAGAGGTTTTTTTAGTCTACCGCGCAGACAGAGTGGAGTTGGGGCCTGAAATTTTATACACGAAGTTACTACCTGCCAACCTACCCAACGCACCCCATAAGTCCCGATTTCCCCACTTTTTAAAAAACGTTGCCACGACCCCCCTGGAAAAGTTCGATTTTCCGGGACAGGCACTCTTAAGTTAAAAACAGAACTGAAAAATCCTTACAAGTGGACAGTGGGTTGCTGGCCTGGGAACCAGCACCAAAAAAACGCTGCCGAGCCTTTTTGTATTTGAGTGGGAGCCACTTACCAAGCCGGTTTTTATGTTCTCTAAATATAAAATTTTTGTTCTGTTTACGTTAGCTGACTATGGCACATTTGAGAATAACGTAAACTCTTTGTCTCGAAGCGAAAAATCGTCGAGACGAGACGAGACACGAGAGAACGTTTGTAAAATTTGTCCAGACGATGCGAGACTCTAGACGCCAAAAGTGGTCCGAGACGAGACGAGAGTCTCGTAAACGAGATTCGAGAAATAAGTCTCGGAACAACACTAGTTGACGAAGCACGTGTTGATAAAGTTATCCATTTCGAAGCGTTGTTATGCAAAGTAACGTAAGGTCTTATGCACCGTAATTCGCGGTCACAATCGCTGGAGACTGAACACACTTTTTTGTTATGCGGTCTTGGTACGAAGTTTTTTGCTTCAACTGAACAAAACATCAAAATTAGACCTGCCATAAGAGAGCTGGCGACTGGCGAGAATGTCATGATTATTTGTCAAGTCAAGATTATTATTTGTCAATAATGAAAAGTTGCTTAAAACTGTCAGCTTTGTCTTGTTCGCCTGTTCAATGTCAAGGTTCATGAGACGATTGTTACAGTAATCTGTATCGTACGCACAATGTAGCTTACTCTTAGTGGTTGCAGTTTTGTCCGTGTATGAATAAACGATTTTACAAACATCAGCTGACTCAAGCAACCTGCAACCTGGGTGGTCTAGTGCTTTACTTCGTTAGTGTACCGAGCGCAATTATTGTGGCGCAAAAGCGAGGTGTCAGCCAAGCTGCAAGTGCATGACATCAATTAGCTGCACAGCTCATAAAAATGTAAAACATTCCGTCAAAACATCGCACATTTTGTCTATCCAATCCGATCTTTACATTTTGCACCATATCACCGTTTTTTTCTGGTTGCTACAAAAACATGTACAAGACAACTCATTCCGTACAGGTACAACCTAGCTTAAAAATACCGTTGGATTTTAACACGCTGTTATTTTGAAGTTTAAAATAAATCAGACGGCAAACAATGCATTATTTGGCCCCATCAAGCCAGTAAATAAGCGCTGCCATTCATGTGCACGTCCATCGTCGTCCGTGCTTCATTTTTTCTGCACGTCGACGTCGCAGACGGACGTGCGTCAACATTAGTTCTCAATTGTTTGAAGCTTTTCGGCTTTTTTGCACGGCAATATCGTTGGACTTGTTGCACAATCTGCATCAGGATACACGTAAAACTTCACGTTTCAACACACGTTTGCACAATGCACGGTTTTTGTTGACGTTACACGTCGCATGGATGCAACAGTGTGACCACAGATCACATAATTTTTTCTACGGGCACTTATTAAAAATACACGCTGTTTGTTCATCATTATTGTTTATGTCTGAGCTCAAATCGAGCCAGTTATACACGGCTAAACATTGTAACATTCAGTGCCAGCCAGTCCTAATTACATTTATTTCAGCTTTTGTCGTGTGAGCGCCGACCAAATTTTTTTTTTATTTCTATTATAATCATCGTTTTCGTTTTTGCGCCTGCTTCGCGCTTCTGCGAAGATTTTTCACGACAAACACCGCATGCACGGTAACCACCCCATAAAAGATTTTATTTAATTTTCTCTATTTTCTGCCGTCCCGTAGTTTACCATCGGAAATATGAACGGGAGAGATCTTACATGCGGTATTTAGAAGTTGACTGCAAAAGTTCTACTAAAAGTTTGCACTTACCGTATTACCTCTAATAAACCCCCATGGGGGTTTATTTCTTCAGCGACTTCTGGGGGTGGGGGTTTATTTTTGGGGGGGGGATTATTTTTTGGGGGGGGGTTTATTTGGAAACCATTTTTAGGGGTGAGCAAAATGGCAAAAATACTTTCCATGGCAGGAAGGAAGTCGCAGAAACTTCTACTTTTCACAGAGATTTCCTTTTGTAACAGCCTTTTGTAATGAAATTACCACTAACTCATCCCTTTGGGGCCTTTGGTAGCACAATTTCACCAATGTCACTGCATTCAGCCACTGAATTCGCTAGGTATGTGTTTCAAACAGGTTTCTAATAAACCCCCATGGGGGTTTATTTTTGGGGGGGATTATTTGGAAACTTGTCGAGGGGGTGGGGGTTTATTTTTGGGGGGGGGGTTAATTTTGGGGGGGGGGTTTAATAGAGGTAATACGGTATATGTGTAGAACGTATGTAACACAGTTCACAGCACCAAATCGAATGATTAAAACCCTTTTAAGATCGGCTTTTTGAGAATACCGTCCCACCCCTCCCACCTCTAGGCACTAGAATGCAAAGTTTTTCCAATTTAGACAAATCATACATCATTCTGACCGTCTTGACGCGCTGATTCCGAAAATCACATTTATTTTTTGATTCAAAATCATTTAGGGCCCAAAAATAACCAAAAACCGTTTTTTCGGGGCCCTTTCAAAAAATAGTGTTTTTTCAGCTTTTTAATGAAGCTACGACAAAAATAAAAAAAACCATTCGATTCGCCTTGATCTGCTGAACATTTTTTGTAAATATACTGTGCCCTAAAAAAAAGTTTAAAGGGTGAATTTAAAAAAAAACTGATTTTGAAGTCAGTTTTTCATTTTTTTCGAGTCTTCAGAACCGTTTTCGGGGCATAGTATGGGGGTGCACCAGAAAGCACTCCGAAATAGCTAGCTCTGTGCCAGGTTTCATTTTCAATTTCGGTCGGCTAGATAACTAAAAAGTGGTTTTACTGTTGGTACCCAGAACGCGATTTGGTCATCATGACACCGACATGCACCTGAACATGTGCCACGTGCTGCAACCAGGTGTACTGTGAGATAAAATAAAATAGTGCGTTCAAAAGCCCACGAGACCAGCTAATAGTGCCTCAAGAATCAGTCGTCGAAGTGCTTATTCATGGCCATAACAGCGGAGCTATTTTTGCTCACAAGTGTGAACTATTGGTTAAAGACCCAATGATAATGTTAGTTTTTAGGGGTTTTCAGCAATTTAGAACCGTTTTCGGGGCATAGTATGGGGATGCACCAGAAAGCACTCCGAAATAGCTAGCTCTGTGCCATGTTTCATTTTCAATTTCGGTCGGCTAGATAACTAAAAAGTGGTTTTACTGTTGGTACCCAGAACGCGATTTGGTCATCATGACACCGACATGCACCTGAACATGTACCACGTGCTGCAACCAGGTGTACTGTGAGATAAAATAAAAAAAGTGCATCCAAAAGCCCACGAGACCAGCTAATAGTGCCTCAAGAATCAGTCGTCGAAGTGCTTATTCATGGCCATAACAGCGGAGCTATTTTTGCTCACAAGTGTGAACTATTGGTTAAAGACTTTTTGTATCCGATGCACTTTTTGTTCCTATCTGACAGTTGCAGAACAAGACGCTTGTATAAGTGCATGTACAGTACATGTAGTTCTCATGGTGTCAAAATCGCGGTCTGGGTACCAAAAATAGCTCCGCTGTTATGGCCATGAATAAGCACTTTAACGACTGATTCTTGTGGCACTAGTAGCTGGTCTTGTGGGCTTTCGGATGCAGTGTTTTGTTTTATCTGACATGACACCTGGCCGCAGCACGCAGTACATGTTTAGGTGCATGTAGGTCTCATGGTGACAAAATCGCGTTCTGGGTACCAACAGTAAAACCACTTTTTAGTTATCCAGCCGACCGAATTTGGAAATGAAATTTAGCACAGCGCTAGCTATTTTGGAGTGCTTTCTGGTGCACCCCCATACTATGCCCCGAAAACGGTTCTAAATTGCTGAAAAACCCCAAAAACTAACATTATCATTGGGTCTTTAACCAATAGTTTACACTTGTGAGCAAAAATAGCTCCGCTGTTATGGCCATGAATAAGCACTTGACTACTGATTTTTGAGGCACTATTAGCTGGTCTCGTGGGCTTTTGGATGCACTATTTTATTTTATCTCACAGTACACCTGGTTGCAGCACGTGGTACATGTTCAGGTGCATGTCGGTGTCAGATGACCAAATCGTGTTCTGGGTACCAACAGTAAAATCAAATTTTAGTTATCCAGCCGATCGACATGGATAATGACAATAGTGACAGAGCTAGCTATTTCGGAGTGCTTTCTGGTGCACCCCCATACTATGCCCCGAAAACGGTTCTAAATTGCTGAAAACCCCCAAAAACTAACATTGTCATTGGGTCTTTAACCAATAGTTCGTACTTGTGAACAAAAACAGCTCCGCTGTTATGGCCATGAATAAACACTTCGACGACTGATTTTTGAGGCACTATTAGCTGGTCTCGTGGGCTTTTGGATGCACTATTTTATTTTATCTCACAGTACACCTGGTTGCAGCACGTGGTACATGTTCAGGTGCATGTCGGTGTCACGATGACCAAATCGCGTTCTGGGTACCAACAGTAAAATTATTTTTTAGTTATCCAGCCGACCGAAATTGAAAATGAAACTTGGCACAGAGCTAGCTGTTTCGGAGAGCTTTTTGGTGGACCCCCATACTATGCCCCGAAAACGGTTCTGAAAACCCGAAAAAAATAAAAAACTGGCTTCAAAATCAGTTTTTTTAAAAATTCACCTTTTAAATTTTGTTTTTAGGGCACAGTATATTTACAAAAAATGTTCAGCAGATCAAGGCGAATTGAATGGTTTTTTTATTTTTGTCGTAGCTTCATTAAAAAGCTGAAAAAAACACTATTTTTTGAAAGGGCCCCGAAAAAACGGTTTTTGGCCATTTTTGAACCCTAAATAATTTCGAATCAAAAAATAAATGTGATTTTCGGAATCAGCGCGTCAAGACGGTCAGAATGATGTATGATTTGTCTAAATTGGAAAAACTTTGCATTCTAGTGCCTAGAGGAAGTTGCTATTCTGAAAAATCGG